>WYDE02201886.1:0-10164 GCA_009867175.2 Adela reaumurella
ACAGCATGAATGCGGTCGCTAGTGAAAGAAGTAAGAAGATCAGAGTGATGAGCAGGAATACTTTCGGCATTTATATGACATACATTGAAATTATTAGAGTGGGCACAGAATGTGTTATGAAGAATGTCACCTAGGTGAAGATCAGGTGATAAAGAATTATTAAGACTGGATGTAGAATCATTTGCAGCACTGTATAAATCCTCGGGAGAAGATAATGAAGAATTAGCTGAAAAAAAAGATTCAGAATCAGAAGAGTTAGACATATGAATATAGTTATATACTAATAATAAAAATAAATTATACGTAATATATATATATATATATGTTCAAAATTCTCCAAACACTGGAGCACAAAGCCTAATCCAACCAGGCATACATCATATCCCGCTGGCAGAACAGTAAGATAATTTTATGCACAAAACAGGTAAGCAAGCTGAAATAAGCAAAACAAAACGATAGACAGTAGTTAGATAGAACAAAACAACAATAATTAATACCTACATTAATACAATGGGATCTTGCCGAAAGAGACAAACAAAAAGAAATACATTAGAACTAGGGAATCATTAAAGAACAATATTTTTTTTTTATATGTATGGCAATACTCACATTAATGCCAAGGTAAGCCAAGATAATGTTTTTAAGTTAAACATACCAATTAATTAAAGTTAAATAAAGTTAATTAAAGTTAAACATACCAATTAAACATACCATACCAATTAAGATTAATTTAGAGAAGACATGTGCAGAGATTTCGCCTGTTTCATCAAACATCATCGCGTCTCTCCTTTTTCATCGAATGTAAACTAATTGAAAAAGAAAAAAAAAATTACAAATAGTCACGATACAATTAGTTTATCTATGGTGCAGTGATGACGAAAGGTACAAAGTCCACAAAATGTAAACAGTGCAGCTAACATAACACACTAAGATCCCGGCGAATATGTACTCTATCCAACCAACAAAAAAGTACACGAGTCAACCAATGATCACTTCTTGATGGTCTTCTTGGCAGCGGCGAAGACCCGCTCACGCGACCGAAGCCCCCGATTCTCAACTGGGGCTACTGTGCTTGGGGCAGAGTCGCGATTGCCCGGAGCACTTCCGCTGACACCGCCTCCATCGGCCGGCACGGGCAGGGCAGCTGCAAGCTCACGCAGTCGCTCAATCGTGCGGACACGGACTTTCTGCCCTTCGGGCTGCAGCACGAAGATCTCCGCATCGCGGGTCCAGCATCTTGTCACACCGTAGATCCGTCTCGCCTCAGTGAAGATTTTATGACGAGCCGGCGTGAGGAACTCGGAGACTGACACGCCGCTCCCTTTTAGTGAAGTCTTCCCAGCCCACGCTTGAGACCGAACATCGAGGGAGGCAAACCTAACCAACACCGGCCTCTTGCGATTAGCATTTGCTGCACCGAGTCGATGGCAAACACGGATGTCTGCTGCGCTAAAGTTAGGTAAGCCTAGCTTTTGAATTTGAGTGACGATTGAAGTGACACAGTTCTCACCTTCTCTCTCCTCCACACCGTGAAACAATAACACTTTTTTCCTTCCTTTTGTTTCCAGAACGTCCAGACGCTCCTCGTAGGTGGCAAGCTGGCGCCGCAGGCAGGCTAGCGCCTTCCACATGATGTTCTGGAAGGAGAGTACGTCAACTGCGATGCGGTCTCGTTCAGCAGAGTGCACGCAAGGCGCAATCCCGCCGGGTGCGGTTCCAGGTACAGTGGCTTTTGAAGCCACATCGTCGGCGTCGAGATGTCCATGGAGCTTCGCCACCTCCGTCCGGAACTCTGCCTCCAGCCGATTCAGCTCCTCCATGACTCAGTCTTGCTGACACAAGACAAGTTGACACGAGGAGTGTAGGTCCGAGTAAAGTGATGTGTAGGAGTGAGTTATGTGCCAGTGGAACAAGTGACAACCAGCAGGGTATGTGTTAACCACTATGCCATTATTTGTTTAGGATGGAAGCTTCACTTTTATATAGTTTTTATTTAAGTTAAACGTTAATATATAATAAATAAAAGAAAATAATTCGAGAGCAAATTTTTTACTTGACCAATATGACCAGGTCTATAAAAATCCGGGCCTGCCAAGTGCCAACTGCAAACCGGACGTCAATGCAACTGTACTAGGTGGCAGCTCCACATGGGGATGTCTGCCCAATATTTCATTAAGCACAACAGTGGGTGCGGTAATCAGGAATGTGGACGTCGGTGATGGAGAGATATCTACCGATACCTCCCCATGCAAATTATCAAGAAGCACCTTGCCCACTCCACGGATACCTACCGTACGAGGGTCTACCGTTAGACCCAGCCTTCTCACCAGCCTGGCTGACACAAGACAGCCTTGAGCACAAGTATCTAAAAAGGCTCCAACAATTTCAAAGCTACCGCTAGGACTCCAAACACACACCGAAGCTGTAGGCAACAGAACGGTGATCCTAGAGGTAGGGGTGGCTGGTGAGGCGGCGGCAAAGACCTATTGGTCGGCGGCTAGGTTCGGCGGTCGATACTCCGGGTTGGGGTAGCGAGCGCCGATATGCTGGGCTCGAGTGAATCGCCGGTTACCATACAACGGGGATGAAGGCGGGTCCCATCGCTGGCAACGAGGAGCGCGGCTCCAGAGTCGAGGCTGCTCCAGCACGGGCAGCTCAAACTCCCTGTGGGGAGAGGGCTCCGACCGAGGAGAGCGGGGTTGGTCCCGATTGACCAACCCTCGATACCCACCCCGAGCCCAAGCAGCGGATGAACTTTCTGATAGACTTGTTGAGACTCCTATGTTCGACGGTGTTTCGGTGATCCGGTCCCATGTTTCATCGTTTTTCAAGGAGCCTCAAGTATTTTCGGATAACTTGTTGCGATGGGCCTGTCGACTTTTGCTGAAGTGCTTCTCTGCAGTGTTCCTGGGTGTTGACACGAAGGCTGTGTAGAGCCTGTCGATGTCGACATTCTCATTGTGCGGCGCTGAACTTAAGGCATCCGTGAGTTTGGCTTCGAAGACTTCAGCCACCTCGTCAGGTATGTTAAGCTAGGCCAGCGGTTTTTGGATGAGTTCGCGTCGCTCCATCGTCAGGTTTAACCTCAACGTGCCACGCACTAGTCGGTGGTCGCTGCCAGAATCTACGGACAGGGGTTATACTAAAGTAATCTAATGTCTGGACCGTGAATATCTATCCTTCCTACGGCTCGGACGACCCCGGCTCGGACGTTTTCTTTATTTGTTTTCCGTATTTTTCTGATTAAGATTAGGTGTACATAATTCAAACCTGTTACTCCATTTTAGTTACACGAATTTTTTCACAAACACATACATTTTTGCCGAAGAAAAATTGTATAATGCATGGGGGAATAAAAATTTTTTTGCAATCAAATTAAAAAATTCTTTCATATTTGTGATCTACGCAATGTATGGCGTGACAGGTTGGAATGATGTACATCTCACCGCGGACAACCCTTATACCTATTATAAGTTTTTTGAGCGCGATCTTCATTCTCTATTGCAATCAGTGTCTCCTTGGCAATGGCAGAGTGTCATAATTGCGTTTATGCAGATTTTATATGTTGTTACCTGGAGCGGGTGCGACGGCGGGAACGAGAACGCGAACGCGAGTGCGAGGAGGAGCGGGAGCGGCGACGCGACGAGCGACGGTCTTCCACCAGGCGGATGCGACGGCCGTTCAGCTCAGTGTTGTCCAGCTTCTCAATGGCCGCGCGCATATCCGACGAAGAGGCAAACTCCACAACCCTGCACGCACACGGGCATATTCTTACGTTACATATAACAAACACAGCACCGCAACCTCCTCCTCCACAGATACCGGGATATCTATCGGCTCTCGACCTTAAGGTATGACCCAAGGAAGGAAATGTAGTGCACATTTTGTTTCACAGATATGGACAGAATGTATTGTAGTAAAGAACAAAAGCTACAAAAGTATCAATTCAAAGAATCTTGCAGTTAACTTACTTAAAGTGATCTTCCCCTGGATTACCCAATTGAAATATTGACCAACTAGATCTTAATCGCTTGTTCGGCACAGAAATTTATGGATTCATATTTTGAACTATTGAGGGATTCATTTAATGAATAACTAATTAATAATTTGTTCACCTATTTATTGATAGATAGCACTTACATAATTAATGATTATAATAGGTATAAATTATGCTCCATAATGATTTAAGTGCGGACTAGTTAATTGAATCAGTATAGCACTGTGCATTTTCTCAAAGTAATACCAATGATGAAGTGGAAGACAGAGATTGTGCAGGGAATAATATCTTTGCACTTGAATGTATGAATGCAGTTTAGAATCATTGTGGTTTTACTTTTTCCTATGTACAGGTATAAAAATTTCCATTTGACGAAAAACGTGACTCACTTTGATGTGACTCACACGGTTCCACGGTCGCAACTTAATAGATTTTTTTACATACTAATTCTTTAATTATTTGATGGTTGTTTCATCAATCGACTGATTCATCTATTAAGCTGAACAAGAAATTTTTCACTTTATTGTTAATTAATTTTTCAACTACATTAGTAATTAATCAATAGATTTGTTCATTGATTGAAATAATGATTAATTATTGATTATTGTAAAACTAATGTCTTTATTAACCGACAGATTCATGTATTGAAGATAGTTTGGTTAATAAATTAATCAATTCATAGATTGAACAACTAAATCAATTAGCTCATTCAACCATTAATTAATTCATAGTATATAAGTCAATGTTTGGAATTCTTGTTACTTGTCATTTCAGATTCTATTCCATGTTCCACAAAGCGTTTTGCCTTTTTTTTTTAATGAGTAACTTTTTGAGCCTGATGCATATATTTTTTTTAGCCCACGTTTTCTAATATTTACCGTGCCCCACTGAAGTCATAAACCTGACAAGCCGAAAAGAGAAATGGAATGTGAAAAATATGATAGAAAATGATGAAATGAGTTTACGAGTTACATCAGATGTAGATCTGTCATCAAAGTCTTCAGACCCGAAAGATGGTTGAAATGCAGTATCATCACAGTAACTGTACAACTATCACCAATAGCAAAATAACCCGGGACCATGCACGAAAAATATTGAAATTGTACGCACACATATTGAAAGGCAGATGATTTTTTTTTTCATATAAATGTTACCATCTAAATAATAAATGTTTTGATTCTTTTTTCACAGATGGGAAAGTCCAGCATTGTGTTTTCATATTATTGTGTTATTGTTTTTTTTTTTATTAAATATTTAAATGGTAAAATTTCAATAGCAGGGGGCTAGAATGTAGATACATACAAGATAATATCTAAAGGTAACATCCAAGCGACTTAGCGAGCGAGTTCTTATTCTCTACGATGCTATCTTACCCAGTGTTGGAGGAGCTCTTTGACTGCCCCCGAGCCCTGCGGGCGGAGAAACAATTACATCACCACATCCACATCTCTCTACACTTACACAAAATCATCACTTCCTTTTTATCACACAAGCAATTGAAACATAAAGATGTAAAAAGGTGTGACATCGTATCGCAATAATAAAATTCACATTATAAATATAAGACCGAAGCAACTGTATAGGCAGGCACAAACGAGTTTGGGCAAAATCACACAAAAATATAACTCCAAACATGAATCTGGACTTCCCCATCTAATGAACATTGACCCCAAGTTAATCCAAAAAACACTAGAAATTTAAAAAATATCATACTATCAACAAGTTTAAGTGAGCGAGTGCCACAATAGTGTTGCCAGTTAACGAACGGAATGGGCGCGGTGTCAGTCGAATGAAAGAAAGGCTCACCCCTCGTTCCTGTGCTGCTTGTGTGCGTCGGCATAGGTCACCTCACCCGCCTGCCGCATGTAATCCTTCAGGTCCTGCAACACGGTCCATCGCGTCAGACCACACCCCGCACTCCCGCTAGCTCCGTCCAAAACTATCCGACGTCAGAGTAAACTTAACATCAAGGTCTTCAGCCCCGAAAGATGGTTGTGAATAAGTATCATCATAGAACAGCTTACGAGTTGAATGCTTTATGTTGACTATTTAATTAACGGAATGTTAACGGAATCAGACTAGTGGTACGAGCCAGGAAAAATACATTTCCAAACGCAGAATCGGATAGGTTTGGATTTATGTTTGAAAGGTGGAGAATCGAGCTTTGATGAGATAATAAAATGAGAAGCCATAAAACAAAACTGGTCTAGTCCAAATGATACAATTTAACTCACAACTTTTTATTCAGAAATCATAATAAAGTCGGACATAGCCCGTTTTGTTCTTTAGCCAGTAAAGTACTCAAAACTCAATATTTCACAATAAAACTAGTCTGTTATTACTTAATTGACTCGATGCTTCTTCACATCTAGTCATCTCTCGGACCGTGGGGCGGAGCAGCGATCCATGTCTTCCTTCTCCGAGGGTGATGTGGCATCTCGTGCAGGGCCCCCTCTCACATGTGTGCACTTTGCATCTCATCTGGTAAGTAGCCTGGGTGTTTAGTCTTGCATTTCAACCCTCTTCGTCACCTTCTTCACTGTTCCCAGGGAGCAAGTCGTCACTCAGAATATTTCTTAGTGGCTTTTCTTGGCGTAGGCGTTCTCTGGTTCGAGGGCTTTCCGGTTCCATCGTTCTCATCGCCCGTTTCTCTCCTCCGCCGAAGTGTTAGGTTGTGGCTCGTACGGCAGTGCAATGATCCCGGTCGTTAGCAATAACAGACTTATTACATTATTACTAGAGAACGAAACTCTTTTGTGAAATAGTAAGTTTTTCGTACTAAATGGATGGAGGTATTAGTTATTCTGAAATTATTTTAGCGACATCACAGGTCATAACGACTCCAATGTAAAATAAATTACGAATCTGTAAGAACCGTCATAAAACAGAGCTTTACTAAGGGTCCACCTCTTACTTTGTATACATTAAATATTAGTTTTTATCAACATGGATTGTAACACTTTGAAATAAGAGAATATTTGAAGTAATTTGTACAGGGAGTGGTTATGAGCTGTGCGTCGCGGAACGAGATGTAAATACATAATATAAATTAATTGTTACGTAGTCGTGTCGCGGTGTGGAGCCCGCCGCGGCAAGTTTACCTTGTGGGCACAGACGCGTGCGGACCAGACCTCAGAGCCGACGGCGGGGCGGGGCGGGGCGGCGCTCGCTGCCAACGTCCTAACATGGAGCCCCTCACACCTCACTCATGTCACACAACGGGACTGTATGGGGCGGCTGCTGTTTTTATACAAAATACTTTTTAATCTTATACAGATATGAGGGTAGCGAAAGGGTCTTTTGAAAGTTTAACTCGCTCGACTGGCAAAGCGAGATAGGCTCGCGTGTATTTAATACGGCAATGATAATGTAAACTGAGCAGTCATGTAATGCAAAATTTTCATTTAAAATGGTATTTATAAGTCGCAGTTTTGCGTCGATGGCGTGCAGTCACCGCCGGCGCCTCGTCCCATTCGCGTTGGCCGGCCTCTCTCTCGTCGCATCTCACCGTGCGTGCCGCTTGTCCTCCTTCCTCATCTTCGGTAGCCATTGCAATTGTCTGCTTTCAGTTTACATAGAAGATTTCGTCAGTTTCTTCCTAGGGTCTTCTCGTCCTGGATCGAGCCATCGCCCCACGTCGGGTCCGGCATTGTAGGCCAAGCCACAGTAGGATTGCTTCCGATTGCGCCAGAATCTGTCCAGTGTTGTCCGAGACCGGTGTACGCTTCGCCCACAGTCCCTGAGCCCACGATCGGTCCACAGTTCGCCCGACATCAGTCCGAAGTCGACTGGTGCAGTACCGTTTGCCCGTTTAAGAAGTGGTCCGAATTGTGTGAAGACTTCCAGATAGGGAAAGCCTGTATGAGGTAGTGAAGTGAAATGCATAGAAAAGTCAAAGACATCATGTGCCTCTTCATTCACATGCTATTTTAGACTACTTTTAAAGAATATTTGGGTACAGGTTAATTATTTTTATAAAAAATCTAAATAGTAACATGCACAAACTTGTTTTTCTTAGGCATTAAAAGAGAAAATATTCTAAATAAGGAATGTAGATTTATTAATGACTAAGAAGAACTGAACGAAATTGGTCTTTGAAAATAATTCTGCCAAAATAAAGGTTGTCTCAACATCTACTTCAATTTTAAATCATTTTCATTGTGTCAAACATAGAACACTGATATGTCTCAGTTGCCATCAGCAAAGTTTTGAGTTAAGTCGCAGAGCGATCTACAGTCGAGCAGTTTGTACAAGTTTCACCATTTCAGTAGTGAATTTTCACAACTTCTATGCGTTGCTCTACTGTAAAATGTTCTATTACTTAACCTTAAACTTTACTCATGACAAATGTGAAATATCAGCTTTTCACGTTTGACATGAAAAAAATTATTTGAAATTCAATTAGGACATCCTATCATTTCACCAAATAGCTGATGTCGGTTATGCTACAAACACGGGTAATCTTCAGAACCATAGCCCCCTGTTTTTGTTTCCAAGCCATGAAGTAAAATGTGGCAAAGTCGCAGGAGGGCCAACATTTTATGACAATGCGATGCAGTCAAATTTGACTTTCAACTTGGCAACGTCGCATACAATTTCACCCCGCCTGCGACGTAGGCATGTTGCGAGACAGAAAAGGCAACAGGGTACGTCATAGCACACCAGTGATCAGTAAAAACGGCAATGTGAGAACATTTTCTGGCAGAATTCCTTTGAAAGTCGCCTTCTCTCGACCGTGTGGATCTAGCTAGCACATGAACATCTTTGCCTCTCTCCGGGTGTGGAGGGTTGAGCGGTGTGTGTTTGTATAGGTGTGTGCGTGTGTGTGTGTGTGTGTGTGTGTGTGTGTGTGCGTCGGTGACTCACCTGCCAGCTGATGCGGCTGGACAGGTTCTCCACAATCAGCCGGTACTCGGTTCGTGTCGGAGGCCCGTATCTGCAATGTGAATCACTGTATCTAAGGTAAGACGGTTTCCTTAAGCTAAGGGATGGGTTTTCAAAAGATAAAAGATAGAGGGGTATATAAAGACTCATTTCATTAATAAATAACACAATGTAATTGCTCACGTTTACAGTAAATTGTTTTAGAAAATATGTCTCCTGTGTTATACCCCTCTAGCTACGGCTCCACAAACAGAGGTTTGTGGCCCGTCCTGTACTTATCTTTCGGTGACTTTCCTTCTTCGCAACTTTGTTTCACCAAAGCACTCACTATTTTTTGTCACACTTTTTATGGGATTTTTGGATTATATTGATTTTTAGGAGGAGCTTAATTCCAACAAGGAGCTTAATTCAAGCATTGAACCTCTTTTTTTGGTTATACTCGTTCACATTTAGTTTGTAATTAAATTAAATGTGGAACCAAAAAAGGGGTAATTATAAAAGTCCAGATTATTTTTGCAAGGCAAAGCATACACCAGGACAAGTGTATTAAACAAAACTATGTATAGTCGTAATGATTTAAAGGAAAAGCAATCACACAAATTATTTGAAACAATGGTATTTGCTGCGCCTATTTGAATGTGAATTATATTATAAAGTCATAAAGATCACATTGATATGATCAAGGGAACTAAAGTGGGTGATCAAATTATTAGAGCCACAGCACTTAATTTCATACTTCTTGATACAAATTTGCACTTGGAGGTAAATATTCCACCTCCTAAACCCTTGAACCTTGAACGTAAACTCTTACAACCACTAGGCATTTTTGATTACTGATATATTTGGCATACTCCCACTTTACCATTAACAACCTATGAACATGGACTTAATTTGGGGGCAAAGTATAAAACCAATTTTTTTTTATTTCAATTATTTAAATGATAATTGGATGAAGGTGAATACATATTTTCATGTCGAATATATTAGTTAACAAAAGTGCCCAGTTGCAAGATTTTAGGTTCAAGGGTTTAGGAGGTAGAATTTTTTTCGCCAAGTGCAAATTTGTATCAAGAAGTATGAAATTACAGTATGTTTGACAAGAATGTGACAGGCATAATTTTTTTTTTAAAGACATGCGAATTTTTAATTTGGAACATTGGCAAAAACAACCCCAAACATGACTGGTCTTATTGACCAAGACTCAATAAGACCTGGGAATAATTATCTCTGATGATCTGAAATGGGCTAACCATATTGAAAGCATAGTGAAAAGAGCAAATTCC
>WYDE02201897.1:0-16222 GCA_009867175.2 Adela reaumurella
TCATTCGCTAAAAATTACTTCCTGGTTTGCAATTATGAATGGTTTACTCATGCGAACTCGACCTTCGGCCTCGCCCTGGTTTAGTAATTATAAGCGAGCAAAGCCGTGGGCACAGCTAGTTTATATAATAAATTAATGCTTAAATAACACGCTGATTCCTAAGCGTCACGCGAGCAAAAACATCAGACGTTACATATTTTATAAAGATACACTTTGACGATAGTAAATACTATTTATGCTTATCGTCTAGAACAGGAGCAAACTTTTACAATTTACATCACAAAAAGACAGGTAATGAATTCACATATAATTAATATCGATGAATAAGTATACATAATAATACACGTAATACAATTTTTGCTTATCGTTTAGAACAGGAGCAAACTTTTACATTTTACATCACAAAAACACAGGTAATGAATTCACATATAATTTATATGGATAAATAAATATACATAATAAATAATACACGTAATACAATTTATGCTTATCGTCTAGAACAGGAGCAAACTTTTGAATTTTACCTCACAAAAACACAGGTAATTAATTCACATATGATTAATATGAATAAATAAATATACATAATAATATACGTAATACAATTCATGCTTATCGTCTAGAACAGGAGCAAACTTTTGCATTTTACATCACAAAAACGCAGGTAATTAATTCACATATAATTAATATGAATAAATAAGTATACATATAGGTACCTAACCACATTTATAACGAGTTAGATGTATGGTTGATGGTCGGAATGGCTGACACAGGTGTGGTGTTGCTGAACGAGTGCTGTTTGTGGAGACTGGCCTGTTTCACGTGTAAGCACGTTCACGTGTAAGCCTTCAGGTTGTGTAAGGCGATAGAGCAAAAACAAAAGAAAGATTTCATGACATAAATTTAAATTAAAATTTTCGTAAATTCACTAAAAAATTGTTTAACCAAAATAATATATGTTATAGACAACTTCAATATAGATAATAATCTAAGCAGATAAAATAAACTTTCAGATAGTTTTAATTGCTCACAGAGACTATTTTTTTTCTTACAAGATAAAAACAGGTTATGTATAAAATATACACAAAATACAAGGCGTTTAAGCTTTCGGTTAGCTGATTTTTAAATTACCTATGGGGGTATCTGATCTGTATCTGATACTGAACACATTATCAGAAAAAAAAATTTTTTTGGAGGATACTATTCTTTATTTTTCCTAACATTTTGAGAGTAGGTATTTAAACATTTACTTAACGGAGAAAAATATTTTTTTGGCAAAGTTGCAAAATTCGAAGAACAAATGTTGTTCAAATTCAGAATCATCCCCTTTCGATTTAGTAACTATTTACTAACACAGTGTATAGACATTGTATGTAATTGTGGAAATTGTACGTAAGCAAATATTATTTAGATTTCAAAAGCAATCAATAATCCGGAATTTAAAATGCACTCAAACACTAAATTATGTAAAGTATATTTCGTAGACATGAAGTTTGGGTGACGGTTCTTGTTGATCTAACCCAAGCGTCCCAGCAGGAAGCCCACACAGGTGTCCTTATCTCCGATCACGCTGATCACCTCACCCCGCACGGCGGCATGTAGGTCAAATTCCTCAACAGTTTTCACTGTTTCAAATAATTATTTACGTCTATCCAAAAAATTTACATCTTGGTTTTCCTTCTACCCTTTAATCTACCTGACATCTTGCAAAAAATATATTTTAAATAGAATTTTACCGGTTTATGGTAGATACGGTAGAAATTAATAATTATAACCTGCCTATAGAATATGTAAGCCGCTCGATTTGAAGTTTTGGTCAATAAAAACATTATATCGTCACGATATTACATTATTAACGCACTAAATTGCAGTTGCAAATGAAAAATAGCTTTTTTTATATAAGTTTATTATTTATTACATTAATTTTATTTAGTTTTATTTTTATACATGGTTCAATATTTTGTATAAGATATTATAAAACCTGTGTTGTGTTATGTAAGACTTAATTGCACTATAGTTGTAAGTTATTCTCGCGTATGCTAAAATGGCGACGGTTTCATAACGTTCCATCCAAAGTTTCTTTGAGACCCAACTTTGACGGGTCAGTAGAGGGAACACGTCCAAACCATAATTTTAGGAGTTCGGTCATCTTACAGTCCAATTTTCTCAGGTTTGGTTTAGAGAACATAGATGAGAAATAACCATGAAAGCTTTGATATTAAAGTTATCAATCGTAAATCTAATGTTTTGTAAACTTGGGAGGGAAAAATGTTCAGTTCGGCGATGATTCTCTTCAGGTTGTATCATCTCCTCAATATTAATTTCGTTACTTCTGTAAATAATCCAAGAACGAGGTCCAGGCCTACGGAGTTTACACACACGACACAAGCCGGCTTGGAGCATATCCAAGGTGTCCGAACAGAAATAGTACGACACTTCGTTGTCAGTCCCCAAAACTACATCACAGAATAAGGCAGTGAAACAGCAAGATATCGCAGTAATTTACGCCAAAATACCACGGAACTGAAATAGTACGATAATTAGTTCTGAGACCTCGTAGGTTTAAGAGGCTTTCCTGCAGATGCATTTTAGCACATTACCTGATTAAATGATATTGATTTTTTATTACGGGGAGCCAAAAGTAGAGGTTTCATACTTTTGACTCCCCGTAATAAAAAATCTATATCATTTACGGTTACCTACTGATATTTAGGTTCAGGTAATTAGCTAAAATACATCTGCAGGAAAGGACCTTAAGGTATGAGAAGTAAAACTATAGGCAAATACACAATAAGGACGCCAGATCAAGTACTAAATCTGAAGTAATTTCGAAATAATACGAAATGTTTTTGTCTGTTCCAATTCTATATTACAGAATAAAGTAACAAAGCAGAAAGATAGCTAAATATACAAAAACTACACATGAAAAAGGATGGAGTTTAAATTATAAGACATATTTATTGTCAGTCCCTGCAGCGATCTACATAACAATAAAAACAAGTACAGCCTAAAATAGTACAACCCGTCCTTTTCAGTGCAAAAAACTACATAAAAAATACGATATGTAGCTTAAAAGAGCAAGATACACAGTCGTAATGACTATACTATTAAAAGGACAGCATTTTGAAAACTTTCGGCTCTTCTCGCGGTAAATTTATCAGATTTTTTCGACGTTTCGAACAGGCCGTCCTTTTCATGGTCACGGAGACGTCTGTTTGCTATGATCGTAGCAAATTGCTATTTAATTAGGAATAATCCGATAAAGTCACCCGAGAAGGGCCGGAAGTTTCATAAAATTCCAAAAGAATTATATTAAAAGGACAGACCTGAAATAATGTGAGACTTACAAAAATTTGGTGACTGACAATAAGTCTAGCGAGTGACTGAGAATAATTATTATTATCAGTGACCAAACTACGTAACTTAATAAGATACGAAACAAGAAAATAACTAAATCCACGGTAACAATAAAATAAAAAGTGAGGAGCCAAAATAGTACTAAGTCCTAAAACTGCATCCCATAAGACGAAAGCAAGTCCGATGGATAGATACGCCATCGCCAGGAAGAGCAGGCAACGTATTAACGGAAACTAAAACGGTTGTGTCAACAATATTTAAAAGCTTCAAATTTTTTTACAAATTCTTTCTTGTAATTTAATTAAGTTGGTACCATACTTAAATTTAGTTTTAATGCGTACCAATTTTTTTTAAATACTATACATAGCTGATATTTCGTATCCGACACCGTACGATGATATGGACTGTATGTTTTCTTGTACTCTGTCGACATGTAACTCTTTCATATGGGTATCTATCAGGAACGAAAGATGGAGAGTGACAGGTGAATTAAAGTCGGTGTGGGTGGTGAGGTGAAGACGACTGGGTGCTCGAATGGAGGCCAAATACATCGTGTTTTCTTTCTAATTCGTGTACCTAAATCCAAGTAAAACGTAACTGATTCTTAAATCCAAAATTCCACATCTTATTAATAAAGGTTTTTAATATATAATTTAAAATGTATACCATTAATGGTATACATTGTTTTTTTTTTATTTCCTTATGGATTAGCGAGACACCGAGCGCCATTTTTGTGTCGACGACGCCCAAGAGCATTCTATGTAGTACGGTGATTGAGAATACAAGGCCGCGTTATAAATGACTTCTTATGCTTGTCTCGAAACTTCCCAAGTCACAAACTTCAGGAAACACATTGCGAAAATAAATGAAATACTGGAGCGTTCCGGTAAGAGTAAATTTTGAACTAATTTATAGAAGTCCTTATGCAAGCTACACAAATTTTTCTTTCAACCCATGCAAGACAATGTCATCAGCTAGACAACTCCATTCTCAAATTAATAAAAAAATATTGTTTTTATACTTTAAACGAAGCTTAAATTAGGCAGTTTCAGTAAAACTTCTTCTTCTTTGACGTGAAATATGTAAAAAACTATTGTGTTTTCAGTAATAATGTTGTGTTAAAATTGCCTAGTATATGCTCATCTAAAGAGCTCCGTTAGATAATCCATTTACAATGATAATATGCCAAAAAAATATTAGCTTGCGCTCGAATTTCGACGAAATCTTCCATACAAATTAGTATGGCGGGGAATCGCGCTCGATCTGCAGTGCTCGTCGCGCAGATTCAAAACGGATGCTTGGAGAAGAAGATTTGCACAAAGTTTTCTTCACCGAGCAATGTTTACGTTTTGAATAAATGAACGAATCTCTTAGCACAATGGGTAGCAAACAAAGACGTCAAAAAAAAGTTGACAATTCGTGACGTCATCAGTGGAGTGTGCCCACTTAAGGCACCTCTAAAGTAAAAGGATTACATTCTCTGTTTGCTACGCGTTTGCCTTTTTTTATGGTCAACCGGCATGGGAGGCTGTGCCCAGACTTTGTAGTTTACACAGCCAATCACAACACTATAAGCTTGGTGATCCCAAACTTACGGGAGACTTGAATCATTGCACGACATGCGAACAATCGGTTCCCCTAGTCTGTTTTAAAGGTACTACCATCGTCGATGCTCCGATGAACTGGGTGCCAGAATCCCTCCTGCCCCGATGCATATCCGCCATACGCGCCGGACTCGCTCGGAACATCCATATGTTGTTGACACACAACTTCTGAGAACGCATCGTTTTTCGAAATCGTTCCTGTATCGAACATCGAAAATATGATCTTCTAGTGAATGTGTTCCCTACCACCTACCACCTGGAAATAATAGAAAAAGGTGTTAATAAATTGGACAATGACTTTTTCGTCAGCCTATTAGCTGGCATGGCGTCTCTCTGAGCGTGGTTTCGTGAGGAGTTGTGTTATTAGCTGTGTCCGATCATCTTTTGAAGTTTTGATTACAGCCACCCATGCTAGAAAAAAAACACGCTAAAGAACGCTCAGAGATGCGCCATGCCAGCTATAAGGTGGACCAAAGGCTATGGAGAAACGGTGAGGTCGGATTCTTCGTGATATTGGTTATTGATATTAGATATTAACTTCTAGTTGTCCTACATACCAGATAATTTAATAGAGTTTGTATATCTATATATCTTAGAATACAATATAAGTTTTTACCAATCTTGGTTTCTATTCATTGAGTACTTTATATAATACATTTATAAAAACAACATTTTTAAGATATTTTGGTTCTTTATTAACCGTCGTCAGTTAAGTTTATTAAAATATATGATAATTTAAATAAATGAATGTGAAAACATGTATAGTTTTTTTATTATTGTTTTCTTATATTATATGGTTGCTACGGTGATTGTCTTTGGTGATTGTTTAATGAATAATGTTTAAATCTGGGAAGTGGTGAGCGCCTAAATTCCATATATATGATGTTTCCCAAGTTCTAAGTTCTATTTATTTTATGGTATTGGTGAATGATCTGATGATTCGGACTGTGAAGCAGTTATTGAATGATGTTTGATTGTCGCAATCATCACCGCAATCATCATTTTTATAAATATATTATATAAAGTGGTCAATAAATATATCTATATCTTAAAATAAAATAGAACTCCTAATTTGTACGTGCCCCTGAAACAGACAATTGTTTTCGCATCGAAAACTAAGCCAATTTGCGAACTGCGTAATTTCGTTTTGGGGGATGTAATTTATTATTTGTTTTGACGTTGGAATAAATTGGCATAACTCGTTTTACCTATTGTGTTTGGTTGAGAACACTAAAATACACCATTTTCTTTATGGAAACTATCAATGCTGACTTCAGCATTCAAAATTAAGTATTATACAAACAATATAAATAAATATAATCTAAAATATTCTGGAGTAGCTGACCACTTCGAGTTCCTGGGGTTCGCTGTTGAGTGAGACGCTCGGTGTGTGGTCGCCCGACGCGAAGTTTTTCGCCAAAGAGTTGGGAAAACTTCTAAAGGACAAGTCGGGTGACCGCCGCGCAGGGTCATACTTTCGGCAGCGAATCTCAATAGAAATTCAACGTGGGAATGCAGCTAGTGTTCTGGGAACCGTGGGTGAGTCGGCGGAGCTGTACGAGATATTCTATATGGCTATGTGACTCTCTCCCTCCTTTTTTCTTGTAGCATTATTTTGTATTTTAAATTAGTCTTTTAATGTTGACATATGCATATACATACATGTACGTAGGTATTAATGTGATATAACCACAAGTAATAGTAAGACCATAAAATGTTGCAATACAAAGTATTAAGACCAGTTGAAATTTGAGAAAATTTCACAAATTCAACTAAATTACAAGTGGTCTTTTTGTAACAATTTTTTTTTATTTTTGTTTTGTCACTTTTTATAGTTACGCTTATTCGCGACTTTTAAGTCTATTTTCTTTACCACTTGAATTTATTATGCAACAATTTCATAATGAGAATCGTTAACCTTTTGCGTAAGTAAAATGTCCCTGGGCTACTGTACTATTACTTTAAAAATTTTATTATCTATGCCTGCGTTATGATTCATAACTTATGAATCACCTTCTATTATAGTTTTTCCATCGTTTTCTGAGTGTTTCCCGTCTTCCGCGTCCACCACCACGTCTCTCTATTGCCTCTCCGCATTAATCTGTTTCAATTATCCAGCCGTCGTGTTTCAATAAACAAATGGAAAATCCTTCAACGCAAATGGAGACAATACAGAGTGCTGACTTGCTGAGTGACTGCGACTGTAAATGTAGAGGATGTTATTAGCATGTCTTTCATTTCTTCTCTAGGTCCGGTTTTTTAAATCTTAACCAATACCTTCAGCGGTCTGTAAGCACTCTATTCATTTCGATGTATATATATTGGGTTGCGGAGTAGCTTAGTTGGTTAGCGCACGCCTCTTACCCGAGATGTCGTGGGTTCGAGACCTGCTATGCGCAAAATTTTTCCACATTTTTAAATCTCGGTTGAAATTTGTGTGCAAAGTTACAATGCACCCCGGTGAAGGAAAACACCGTGAGGAAACCTATACAGTAACAATACTAATGTGTTGTAGTGTATAAAGGTTGCCTGGAAGAGATTGCCTCCGGCAATAAGTCCGCCTTCTGCTAAGCAGAAAAGCTATATTTATTTATATTCCAAGAAATATACTAATAAATTAAAATATTGCCTTTTTCTTTTTCTACACCCTGCTCAATAGGTACCTCTCAGAAGTATTTAGTCAGTCAACCACTTCCACTGCGGCCCACCGGCTTAGAAGAAGAAATACATAAGACATCACCAAAATAAAGTATGGGCACACACACCCCGAGTCTGATCTTTCAAGAACACATTATTTAGTAAAAGATTAAAATCCATGACTGCAGCCGCTTCTAATAAAATTTATTAAACTATTTAATTATTTATTAACTCATCATTTAAATAATTTCCTGACCCATATCTTGTAACTTCAACACACAAAACTAAACAAATTAAACTTCAACAAAACCGTACATACATTATAATAAAGATAATATTTTTAAAACAACAAGTCCACAAAGAATCAGCAACGCAAAACACTCACCAACATTCCGCAAGGGCTGCTTGTTGTGTATCGAGGAGTGGGGGGAAGGTCATTAACCTGCGGGGGTGGAGGCTTACGCGCTACGTGATCGCGTATTAACACCGGAGATGAGTTCACGTTGCGGGATTCTTTTTACGGTTTTCGCAAATGCAGTTGGGAATTTATTTACTGAGCGAAACAATTCTCGTGCTTTTATTGCAAACACGACTGCCTAGTGAAATTTAAATATTCTACTTGTTTATGAAATTTCTCATTAGTATTGATTTTAAGCGGTATCACTCCACTGATGACGTCACGAATTGTCATATTTTTTTCTGTCGTCTTTGTTTGTTACTCTTTGTGCTACAGAATCGTACATCATTCAAAACGTAAATATTCACCTGTGAAGAAAATTTTGTGAAAATCCTCTCCTGCAAACGTCCGTTTTGGATCCGCGCGACGAGCACTGCAAGTCGAGCGCGATTCGCCGCCTTACTAATTTGTATGGAAGATTGCGTCGAAATTCGAGCGCAAACTAATATTTTTTTAGCAACATAATCATTCTAAAATATATATTTTATAACGAAGCGTAAGAGAGGAGCACAATTAGTAATTTTAACATAGAAAATTATTACTAAAAACGCAATAGTTTTTTAATTACTCGTATTTCAAAAATCACGCAGATTCAAAATACACGCAGATTTACTAAAAATTCTAACTTTAAGCTTCATTAACTAAAAATACGAATTTAAGCTTTATTTACTTCATTAGGTAGGTATAATAACAATATTTTTTACTAGTTTGAGAACGAAAAATTGTTTGAACGCGTTGAAAGAAAGACTTGTGTAGCTTGCATAACGAATTTTATGAATTTTTATATTTGACTATATTCGGAATGAGTTGCTATATTAAGATGTTACAGTTTTACGTTGTATTCAGCGAGAATGTTGGGTGTGAAACACGTGCGAGACATGACAAGGTTGTAAGTTTAATTAAATAAATAAATAAACTACATATATTACCACAGGCAATTGCTTGCAGACAACCTTTATCCGCTACAAAACATTCACATTGTTAGTGTATATGTGGCCTTAACGGTGTTTTCCTTCACAGGGGTGCGTGGTATTTTTTGCACATACATTTTAAAGAGTTTTTAAAATCAGGAAAAATTTTCGCATATCAGGTAGCTAACCCACTACCTCTCGACTAAGAGGCGTGCAATCACAAGCCAAGCTAAGCCACAAAAAAAAATACATTGCCACGGTAGATTTCCTCAGAGCTATCGAACCATTCTTTACATTCAGTCAGTCATTGCTTTTGCTTCCGTTACAGGAGCAATCTTCTTCTAATCCTCCCGGGCCTGAGCGACACGCAACCAATGTCTACCTACACCCCATACGCACTTGATGTCGTCACGCTATCTGGCGGGTGATCCCCCACGCTTTGTTTCCTCTCAGTCGCCAGTCACTTAAACAATCCTTACTAATATAAAATGCAACGTCTGGCGTCCTCAGTAGTCAGTCATGTCTGTCCGTTTATAACTCGAGAATACCTGGACCGATTTTGATGCGGTCTATGTCTACGTAAAGCTTAATTCTTCCCATCACAAATAGGCTACTTATTATCACGACAATTAGTTTAGGGAGCTGAAATATGAGAGAGGTCGAACTTTAACGCGGGCGGATCCGTGGGCACAGCTAGTTCTATATAAAACTCTAAACTGATGGGCACAAATTGCATATGATACATACCTACTTACATGTACGACTGAATTTCGTTACATAATCCTACCCAGAGCTCTCTTCGTAATAGCTATAATAATATATAATATAATACATACTACGTGAGGGTTGGGAGAAAGAAAACACAATTAAAAGTTGGCGAGAGGGGTTCCGGCCGGCCGGCGGGCTACTCGAGAACGAGTGTCCGCGCGGCACGTACTGCCGCGTCCGAATAACTTGTCATCTTGACAGCTACCTTGACAGCTAACTTGACAGCTGTACACTTTATTTGATACAACTGTACAGGAACACGAATTGGCAAAGTCAGAAACCGAATCATTCAAGAGCACATAGAAAAATAAACTCTTACGACTATGGACTTTGATAATACATACATACATAGCGTCACGCCTGTTTCCCGGTGGGGTAGGCAAAGACAACGGATCTCCACGTGCCACGATCCTGACACACCTCTGCCGCTTCTTGCACTCTCATAATATTCTTCATACATGCTCGCCGGTTACGGGTACTACGCACTTGCCCATTTTTAAGAACCTGATCGATCTGATCTAGGTATATACGTGCGTCTAGGGCGACCTTTCCCGACTTTGATACTTTTGTAAATAATTCAAAAATTTACGTTATTATACCACGTGCCTTCAGTGCGGTGCGTCGGTGCCCGACTGCCGACCCGCGGGTCAAACAATCAAACGGGGGCCGTTGCCCGTTGGTCGAACTCGCGGTGGGGTCTACTCAGTCACATAATATGTGAGATGTTGCCGGTGGTTGCGAGGTTGTCCGATCTTCTTTTGCAGTTTTCGGCACAGCCACCCATGCTAGTTGTATATTTAAAAAAAAGTTAGAAAAGCTGACCGGGTGAACCATACCACCACAGATCAGAGAAACCAGCATCCGCGCGCAACACTTGTCAAATCCATGCCGACCACAGCTACCATTCATTCATTATTGAACCAGATAGCTGTAGAATCACAAACATATCGCGTAGCTAAATGTCATTATAAACCAAAATGTTGCCAACATTTATTATTTTCTCAATGTCCAATAATTCCACCTTATCTTTAGCATTCATAATATGACGAGGTGGCTAAATAGCCTTTGGCAATATTATTACTTTGGCAGATAAGTTCGTCATTAATGGATGACTTGCTTTGTATGTTTTACATTAGATAGATATTATTAGGTATGATAGTATATTACTAGGGTTGCGCAGTAGCCTAGTTGGTTAGCGCACGCTTCTTACTCGAGAGGTCGCGGGTTCGATACCTGACATGTGCACAATTTTTCCGGATTTTAAAAACTCGGTAAAAACTTTTGTGCAAAATTACAATGCACCCGGTGAAGGAACACACTGTGAGAAAACCTGTACACTAACTATACAAATGTGATTTACTGTATAAATATTGACTGGAAGAGATTGCCTCCGGCAATAAGTCTGCCTTCTGCTAAGCCGAAAAGTCTATAAGTATTTATTTATTTATTTTACTATTAGTACCTATATGTAAAGGTATAAGTTTCCATTTTTTTTTGTGTGAATTTGTATAATTAAGATTTTTTCCCATTTCTAAGCCTAGGTAGTCACGATCATTTTTCATATTAGACTTAACAATAAATTAATTACTTACCATTTAGAACACAAACCACATACATTATAATAAAATGAAAAATGTTTAACAGATAAAATACCTGTTTATGGTAGTCTACTTCCATAAATGGGTATTCAAAAAACACTACATTTAATGCAATTTTTTTTTACGTATAAATCGAAAATTTTTAATAATTATAATTTCGATAATACACATTAATATATCTGCAGACGGATTATGTGATGTAATTTTTTATAGTTATTAATAAAATTACACTGATCAAAATAATTATTTAAAAAATTACTAATTATGTTGGTTAAATGTGAGCCTACCAAGTAACTTTGTCAAAGTGACCAAGTGTATGGTTGAAATAACAAACGAGTTGGTTGAACCAACAAGATTTATAGATAAAAACAACCATGTACTTGGTCAATTTAACAAATGTGTTTGTAAGGCTCACATTTAACCAAGTATTTTTCTCAGTGATAATACAAAGTACGAGCATAATATAATAGAAAGGGTATAAGGTATACCTCGTTTAACGAGTTAGGGGAACTTACAGACGTAGAAATGTATAGCGATATAACGAAACAGACGGAAAATTCTTCTCTTTTCGTCATGTTGGCATGAACATTTCAGGTGACAAAACATATACATTTCTAACTCTCACGTGTATATTTATAAAAGTTTACGGTAGAGGCATGTTCGCGGCACCCGTAATAGGCACGCATGTAAGAAGTTATGCTCGGCGGAAGATGAAATCAATGATTTAGCCAAATTACTCCTCTGGAAAAGAGGCTACTAAATTTTCGGCACTCAGTATACACACGTACGCAGACTAACGTCTATGCAATTCATATGCAAGAACTCACGCTTCCGGACCTCAAAAATTGGGCTCAATTTATACCGAAACGAGGAGCTTTCGCAAAGTTGGACTTTCAAACAATACGGCCGAGCTTTGCCGAAAACGAGATGATGCGAATTGAGTGTTGTTCCCGTGAAAAGTTTGCGGTTTCACTGCGGATTCTTGATTTACCTTTTTGAATTTCAAATTGTTTCGTGAGAATGTTTGTATTTGAATCTCTTGATTAGAACGAATTTGCAATGAGAATCCTTACGCTTATATTTATTTGCGCTTCATTCAAGAGACAAATAAATCATTGTATTGTGTTCATCATCGTCACCAGCCTTTTTAACATCATTTACCGACTGTTGGATGTGGGCCCCATTTGACCACACACACATGGTCGTCCGCTCTTCTCATTCTGGCAATACCAATTTACCTCTTAGCTGGAGGCCATTCCTATGTTATGTTTGACTTAACGTGGTCTCCGTTCGATCACTCGTCCTCCCTAACGAATATCTTTTCTATGACACTGCCACTTCAAATAGCTTACATTTTGAGCAATGCAATTATTTTGTTGGCAATTTTGTTTTAACTGGTCGTTTTTGATAATAACTAAGTACTAATTACATAATATTAGTTCATTTTTTGCAAATTTATTTTACTGGTGCTTTACATATAAGTTATTAGATAAAGATATGCATGAAAAATGTTTGTCTGTATGTCTTGCTGTCGGACTGCCGTCAACTTTGTTCCCTTATATCTAAAAAACGGCTTATTTTGCCGAGATAATGCACCTGTCATATATACGCCATCACGATAGCACAGCAAAAACTGGCCAAGTGTGACCTGCATGCACCGAGGTTAGCGTTTGCGTCTAAACACACGGGCGGAGACGCGAGCACAACTAGTTTATAAATATTCGTACATATGATAAATTTGTACACGGTGTGTACGAATACATATTTCTAATTACATTAGCTATCCCCTCCCTACACAGGACTGAAAGTTTATGAAGAAGGTAGACTCGCTGTGTCGTGCGTTCTATACAAAAAAACGTGTATTTCTCTCAGTGCGAGCTTTTCGATGACTGGAACTGTTAATTCGTTTTTTCGAGTCGTACGAAATGACGTAAGTATTAATATTTTTGGGATTTTAAACCTGAAATCTATGTTTTTTTTTCATTCGTGTGATTTTTTTTTTCTGTTACTCTTTAGTTCCGATTTCTTCAGAGCAATACCATAATCATCATAGTAATATTTCGGCGGGCCATCCGGTAGCTAGACACGATATATCATTTAGGCTGCTAAATGTTTTAACTGATATAGGGTGATTTTGACTGTAGTCCATAGCAACATTTTTGGACATCATTTAATTTTTTATTTTTTTTTTTTGTAACAGGTAAATTTTATGAGTAGTATTTTATGAATAAACAAGTTTTTTTTTAAATATCTTAGTTAGTTATTTCGGCGGGCCATCCGGTAGCTAGACACGATATATCATTAAGGCTGCTAAATGTTTTAACTGATATAGGGTGATTTCTGTCGCTGATAGGCTGTCGGATTGTGTCAAAAATTGTGTAATGTATGTGTAATGACATGTAATGTAACATGTATCACTCGCTTTTTATTTACGTTTCAGTGATTCAAATCTAACGGTATTGTGTCGCGCAAGAAAGTTCAACACTGATGAGCGCAAAGACGGTTTCTCGTCAATACATTATTTCTAGACAGTCACGCTCCATTCAAAGACTAATTTTCAATAGGTACAACATCGCATCTCATCACTGCTGCTGGGTTAAAGCCTCTCTCTAGACACCTCCTTCACACGTGGCCGAAACAATTCTAATTACTTTCAACCGACCAAATCTCCCGGTCCTCACTCCAATGGGGATTCCTACACCTTGATTAAGGACCCTAGAGCTAGCCTTTGTCTTGCGTCTTCAACCCCAAAGCATTGAAATATAAGGTATAGATGATGCATCTCACAAATTCAGTAACCCTTAATATAATAAAATCCTACTAGTCTAAGATATATGAATGAATGGGTGTTTGTTAGACTTTTTCGCAAAAACCACTGAACGGATTTTGGTGAAACTAGGCTATAATTTATAAACATATAGAGCAAATTGACCAAATTATAACGATGTGTGAAGTAAGTCAGAAAAAAATCTGTTATCTGAGAGCTATTTCGGCGTGCGACCGACCGTCTGTTTCGCGTGGTGCGTGGTGGACGAAGGAGAGCGGGAGGCTAGGAGAAAACTCTGAATGGTCAACGTGACTAAATTGAAGTCTGCGCAGACGATTTCACGGGCAAAAGCTAGTAATTAAATAAAGCAGAACATCTGTACGTAGCTATCTGTGCATGTATGTATGTAACTATATGTGTTGTCGCGATTCTATGTTCGCTTATAACTCTAGAACCACTCAATCAATTAAATTGGTTTCACTGATGTCTGTAGCAACATGGTAGCAACTGAGGATGGTTATACCTATGCTCGGTGTTCGGAGCAGTTAGTAAATAGTTACCGCGTGGGCGTTTGCGCCGCAGGAGCTTCTAGTTACATGATAAATAACGTGATAGGTCTTATATATTAGATTCTGCGTATAGTCTCATTCTGGATTTACGTTGTAGTTGTAGTTGCAGTTACAATATATATTGTGAAGTAACGCTGCAGTCGATGCACCAGATAAATTAACTTAGAAAGATACAATGAAAAATATCTGTTCAACGGTTGTCCGAAGCGGGATTCGAACCCGAGACCTTGAGTATAGCCCTCAATGCTCTAACCAATATATATTGTAAGTAAATCGCCAACGACTGAATCGTAAAAAAAAAAAAAAATCTAACACGTAGTTGTAGTGGTTCGTTCGTATGTGCAGTGGAATCCCGTAATCCAATCTCAACGAATTTTGCACACTACTTCTCCTAATTACACTGACAAAGAATCGAGAACCGCAAATTGCGCACGTGGCCATTTCGCCCAGTCGTAGCAAATTATTTGCCTTAATAGACCTTACCGACAAATTGTTATGTTTATGGGCACCTAATGCACCTAGAGACATGGCGTAAACGGCGTCAGGAAGAGTGAACCGATGCATGACGCTAATTAATTTTAATGCCGAATGGCTTTGGCGTAATCAGAAATTATGCCGTACACTTAGGTACAGCGCCTAGAGACGCGGAGTAAACGGCATCCGGTAGAGGACGGACGGCATCCGGACGTACCAAGATTTGAAAATCCGTAAAGTCTGAGCGCATGCCAGGTTTCGAAACGACCTCTCGATAAAGAGATGTGCATTCACAAACCAAAACCCAACAACCGACCACGTATGAATTAAGTGCTGCACATAGACTTTCATACCTAGTTAGTGACTAGCGGCTATGAAACATATTTCATGTTTTCCGTCCAGTTTAGTGTAGCCGGCTGGAATTGAGGGAAGTGCTGACATGGCACCACCTACATAACCCACCAAGGCTGACATCACTGGTACCATAGTAGAACTGGTGCATTAGGTGATGTAGCCATCCGTGTTAGTATTCATAAAAAAAAAAACTTAATTCATAAACTAACAATGATTTAGCCTCGTCGAAATGTTTCCCATTTTAAGATCTGCCTCAAACAAACTGTATAGATCCGCCACTGCTTCGTGCGACCGACTGGGCCCACTCTCGCGAATTTCGAGCTCTTCGGGAAATGAGTGCGTGCAGCCTCCGTCGCGTCGGTACCAACTCGCCTTGTCTAGGGTTGCCATTCTTAATTTTTACCAAAATGTCTTTTATTACTTACATATTTCATGAATTGGGCAATGTTCTGTCTTTGGAGTGATTAGAGATTATAGGTGATAGCGTATGAGTGTTTATGTAGTGGCAAACATTTTTGTAAAATAGACTAAGAGGACGTTGAAGAAATGTAAATTAAGTGCACTGTACTTACTGTGCTACGGATGATAAAATATTTAAAGGGAAATTATTGTATAACAGCACATAGTAAACTAAACTTAACCTAAAACAAAGACACCTTACACAAACTAAACTAACTATAAAGAAGCACAATTAAAACTAAATATCTCAAAAAAGCCGCTAGTGTCGTA
>WYDE02201898.1:0-10164 GCA_009867175.2 Adela reaumurella
ACTGCATGACTTGGTAGAAGTACCGTGCCAAGGTGAGAGGTGGCGAGCCTGTCGCCCTTTAGCACGGCATCTTGTTCATATCCCTTAGTCGCCTTTTACGACATGCTTGAGATGAGTGGTGTCATTCATTTAAGCGCCGGCTCCACACGGCACAAATAAGTAGTTAATATAAATAAGCAATGTACGAAAGTTTAAACCGATCCGTGATTTTCGTGATTGCGTGCGTTAATCCGTGCGTCTGTGCTCTAACTCCTACCGTTCGATCACAACGAAATTATTACACTAAATTATTACCGGCTATTATTATTGTGCAAGCTAAACAAGCGGGAACGTTACGATCGCTTTAAGTCATGTAGACCCACCTCACTTTCATTACTCGAAAATTCCCTAATTTTGACGTACACATTGATTTCGACGAAAGATTTATTTTGAGTATAAATATGATGAGTCTAGGACCAGTGGTTGCCGAGATATATGATTACAAAATAAATGCACGTTTAAAAAAACATGAATTAACGCACACCCTGGATTATAAGATGCGATACATAATATATGGGGCGATTCAAAAAAGTTAACTTTATTTTGACCCGTAGTGGTGGCGCCCTAGCGCGGACCGGTAAGGTGTGTTGCATCTATTGCTGGCATGCGCTGGGCGGGCATCTTAAAGATTGGCTTTTATTTTATGAAAACCAACGTTTTATGACATTATGATTTGTTTCGTCTTGAGAAACAAGAACGAGACGCTAATGGCTGCCAATGAGGATGCACTTAAGAAGATTATCTTTATACTAAACCATAGCCGCCTGTAGTCTATATCTGTTTTTGTTTATAAGCCTGGAAGTGCAAGGCATGGCAACGTCGCAGGTAGGCCGAAATTTTATGGAAATGCGACGTGGCCTTGATGACAGTAAAATGTGACAACGTTGCATTCCCGTACAACTTCGGGCTATCTCCGACGTTACCATGCCGTACACTTCCAGGCTTGTAAACAAAGACAGCGATAGACTACAGGCGGCTATGGCTAAACCCAAAACAAATTTAGACAACAAGTTACGCGAAAGATATAATTTTAATAATTTATCAATAAAATATTTGCGGGACGGGTCTAAGTCACAGATCGCGATCGTGACTTTTCCATTTATTGACATTAGTTAAATAATAAAAGTATTATCTATGTACTTGATGTGGGGTGATACTGCGGGCTAGCGACAGTTAGGTTTCTAACGCCAACATGTCGGGGTCAACACAAAGAAATGTATGGGTTACTTTTTTTAAATTAGCATTAATACTTATTTTGAAATTGTTAATTCTGCATTAATATACTCGTAACTATAATGTTTTATACTTAAGCCATATAAACTTATATCTATTACTTGTTATCCGTTTTACACTTAAATGTGTTATTGATTATTTTGCAAAGACGTCAATGCGTTCAAGCGGCAGCAAACGTATCTTACAAAGTTGCTTGAATTTACATCAAATGAGTATAAAGTAGTTATACAATCCTAGAAAGGGAATTTTATCTAGAGGCAGTAAAATTTCCATTACACGTACGAAGCGATTGAAATAACGATCAAATTTGTGTTCAATGAGTGCTTCAAAGTTATTGCTGGTAACGTTGGGATTGTATTCAAGAGCGGGACAGATGCCTGCCGAGGTATTCCTTGTAATTAATTTTGCTTCAATTATTGTGTAGGTGTTATTGTATGTTCATTTGCACATTTTTTCTGTTACGTAGAAGACCATTAATGTTGGTGCACATATTATACCCTAATACACTTAGTATGGGCGTGCCCAGGATTATTTTTCGGTGGGGGAAGAAGGTTCAGATTTAATGAAAAGAAATTTCAAATACTGGTACGAACGCAGAGAATGTTCTAGTTTATTCCAAGCGTTGCACAAATGGATATTGTTGTTAAAACAAATAATTATTGTTTAAACAACAATATCCATTTGTGCACGTCACAGTAATCAATGTTGAAAAGTTATAATGGAAAATTTTAATCATGTTATTTACTTGCCAGCACGGAAAAATCTAGAAATATTAAAGTCTTCTGTAGTAGTTTTATTAGTATTTAGGTTTTGGGGTTTAACCCCCAAATCCTAATAAATAAAGCAGAAAATGTGTAACTATTTTTCTGTGTATGTATGCGCTCCGTCGTGATTTTATGTTCGCTTATAACTCGAGAATGACACAATCTATTCTCATGGGTTTTCACTACCTTATTGTGTAACAAGTGAGGGTGGTTTTAGGCTTTGTGCCATCGCGGTGTTCCTTCGGGGATCTGAGCAGTGAGCAAATATGTTGCCGCGTGGGTGTTATAACCGGGGCGGCGGCTATATTAGTTTTCAAGATACGAACGAATAAATTTTTTCCAATGGTTAGCTTTAATTTTTTTTTAAGTACATTATCAACGTATGAATTTGTTTACCTTTTTGATAGATACAAAAAAATGCAATCACGCAAATAAATATATCTGAAATGCTGCCTTTAAACTTGCAGCCGTCAATCAGGACTAAATTCTAATGGGAGTCGCTCATTTGCTATATCGTGCTAGTAGGTCGACTGGAGCTTTTTATCGTGCTGTGGTACCCAACTACATAATAATATTTTATAAAAAAAATATATACATATATTATGGAAATACAACAATCGCCGGAAACGGTGTATATCTTGCGTAAAAATTAAAAAAGTCTAGAATTAGTTTTTTTTTTCATTTTGTGAACCATTTTAGTAATCTTTAGCTAAAATATTAGTTTCCTTGTTTTTCTTATTTTTTTAACGACATTCTGTATCTTATCTAATACTCATCTATGTTTACGTCTGTATTCGTGAAGGTCGTGCTTCGACCTTGGTCATGTGGCGAAACGTGTAGCGGTGTGGCTGTCGGCAGTCATATAGTTAAGTACTAGTCAACTCACTCGACAATATCCGCTCGGTACAGCAGAAAGAGAAGCCACAATCTGAAGGATGTTTGAATTTGGGTAAACACCATTTTTTATAAAATCTATCACAAAAGGCTTAATTTCATTTCTCATGTGAACGGGGATGGGAATGCGCCTGTGGTCTTTCATAGTGTATTCAGGGTTACTGAACTGAATATGGAAACTTTCAACAATCCTACATCTATATAGTCGTGGTAGCAGCCGGGCTGGTAAACCATACTACCAACCATGGCACAGGTAAGGTTTCCTCTGACGGTCAATGTTGATGCTTCCTAGTGGTGTTGAAGAACTTGCATATTGTCCGACCGACCTCACAAGCTGGTGCACTTACAGAGGCAGAAGTTAAATCTACGAAATATGTTTTAAGTTCGGTAAAGTTAAGACCACTGTCGTTATGTTTGCAGTCGATAAAAACCCCAGTTTCGTCCTCGGTCAATGTGTCGATTGGTTAAAACTCTAGTTTCGTCCACTTTAAATGTTTCGATTAGTTAAAACTTTAGTTTCGACTACGGCAAGTGAGGCGATTCGTTAAAAAAAAACCTATTTTCTACACTGTCAATGAATCGATGTTTGTAATCGGGTGAATGCTAGTGTCGAATACAATCATGTGACGAGGCGTTTTAAGTAACTAGTTCGTGAATATTACCTGATTACTAGTAAACTGGATATGCATTAGTAGTTGTGTCTAGTCCACGGGAGGTGGCGCCTCCGTAGCATGTTCGAAGTTGGGTAAAACCACTTGCTCCATCGGTAACCCAAGCGTTTATACACCTCCATACTTTAGTGATGCTACGAATATCGATGAGTAGGTACAATCGATTTTTTTTTGCGTTGATATCTGAAAATGATATGTTGTATAATTTATGGTAATGTTGATGATGATTTATAGAAAAGGAAAACATTTTGATGAAGTAATTTGGTCGGTCTTCTGTATATTTACGCACCTGTGTAACTTAAAGTGTGATTATTTTTAAATAGAGCTGATATGCCATTAAAAATATATACTTTACTATGATATATATCTCACCCAAGCTGTGGTAGAGTGTGCAGCAGCATATGGAATGTGCAACAATTCATACCTATTTGCGCTTTAGGTGTCTACTCTTGCAGCGTGGGGCCATTTTTGACCGCATGTTACCTAGTAATAACAGTAATAATATTGACAGCTCTTATAGTCTCACACTTACTGTGAGTAGTTGTCGTTGTTATAGTTTGTTCGTTGTGCACTGATATCCCGTGATCCCATCTCAAATATAATTTGCACACAGCGTCTACTAGTGACACCGAGTAACATCGGGGACCGCAAATTGCAGACGTGGTAGCAAATTATGAGATCAAAACAAATTCGAAAACTTTTCATATTTATGGGTATATAACCTCTAGCCGCGGCGTAATATTTATCGGTAAGTAATGCACCTCTAGACGTGGCCTAAAGGGCATCCGGTAGAGGGCGAACCGGTAAATTACTAAATTTATTGGAATGTAGTACGAATTCGGCGTTACCGCAAATTTAACTACAGTATCTATAGACACGGCAGCGTAAACTCATCCGGTAGAGGGCGAATCGCTCCATGAGGTAAATTAATTAGAATACCGCAATTACGCCGTAAAGCTTAAATTACAGCACAGTTATACGGAGTAAACGGCATCCGATAGACGGCTAATCGGTGCATGATGTAAAATTAATTTGACTAAAGCCGTTCCTTTAGGGGAATACGTAATGAAATGAGCAATAACGCCGTAAAGTTTATTGCGGGCGGAACGAGTAAAAGTCACCGATCGTGATACTGCGACGTTTGACAGACGGCTGCCTGTCTGCTCAAACCGAACAATGTGAAACACGTCTTCATAACCGTAATAGTAGAAACTCTACATTATGTTTACATTATATCAATAGTGTTGGTCAGGTTAGATTAAGGCGGATAAGCCTCCATAAAAACCTAAACAGTGTATGTATCGCAAATAACAATGTCTGGCCGCCATTATTGTATTTATCGTTATGAACCCCACCGTTCCTTAGTTGGTGTATCAATCTAAAAATAAAAATTCGAGCATGTGCATTTGAAAATTTCCAACTTTGGCGTACACATTAGTATGTTACATTTAACAGATTTCATATTTTAATCTACCGTGTATTTTATGTGAAGTCCTAGAAAGCATTTTTTTAGTAAATTATAAAATGAGGACGGGGCGAGTCTAAGTTACACATAATGTTACACATAATGATACATTTAACAGATTCCATATTTTAATCTACCGTGTATTTGATGTTAAGTCCTAGAAAGCATTTTTTTAGGAAATTATAAAATGAGGACGGGACGAGTCTAAGTTACCGGTCTTGGTCGTGACTTTAAAACCCATTTTAGTAGAAATCACAGAAAATAACGTCTCTCGATCTAGAAACCTGTGGGAAATAAACAGCCTCCATAAACATTTTCTGTGTGAAAAAGTCACGCAGGCCTGTGTACAGGGTTTATGAAACTTACATACAATGAGAGAAACGTCTATGTCTAAGACCCCATTAATAAATTCCGAAAACACTGCCACTTTTATCGATACTTTTGCACAACACTCGCCTCAGCGTCAGGAAGCTGAGGAAGCAATATTCGCGAGGCTCGCCTTCGTCTCTCGCACGCAATCTTCACATGTGCTAATCATAAAACAACCTTATTTTCAACGATTTAAAGTTAATTTCACATTGCTCGCAGTTAAATCGGCACGTAAATCTCAAAATTAAGAATTACGTTTTTTTCTCCCAGCACGAATACGATTATTCAAAGGTCGACTCCGCGGAAGATCTTTTCAACTGTTTCTTGTTAATAATGTCTTTGTTTTTGCTCGAGAGCGTCGCAGTATTACGACGACGTGTAATTACCGCTGTAATTACGGAGCAATTTGAATTAAGTGTATTAGAGTTATCAATGTCAAGGTCAACGGATATTCGAAATAACCAAAATGTATACATGAATATATTAAGATGGTTATTATGTCTCTAGTACGTACGGGCGGTTCCTTAGATTCGGTTTTACGAGTGTTTACATCGGCTAATGCGTAGGTAATGTGAGGAACATTTTGCGCTAACACTGACTCCACCTGTTATAACTATTAAGTAACTACTAAAATGTATTTATGTGAATTTCTTTTGTTGAAATAAATAAACTTTGAACCTAATATAATTATGTATCCCATTTTAAAGAATATCTTTATTTTTTACAGGTAAGCCCGAATGCAAAAATGGAGTGATCATCAATAAATTCAGCGGTAATGACGTAAGTAATCTGTAGAGCAATTTAAAAGCATTTAGCTTAGACATACAGCATACAGATTTACATAGCTGCAGCACGAGGAACCGCTGCAGTGCAAACTAAACTTGTCTCACCAAATAGTTATTCTAATCGAGCCTATTTCACGTCACTGCTCGAATATGAATTGAAAGTAAAACGTCGCTCGGGGCTGCGCGGCGGCGGCGACGCGCGCGACAGCGGCACATAGCGCGCTAGAATATATGCGCACGCGCAACGCTTCATCGCTCACGCCTTTCGGTGTTTGTGTACAGCGACAGCACTGAATTCGGAAAACTAGATTAGCGGTTTCCTTTCCTAGACAGATTTATTGCACACCTTATTACCTGCGTATCTAATGCCGCCCCCGCAGCCTCCTCCCCCTCCCTCGCGCAGTCGATCGCCTTTCAATTGTCAGCGAAACGAATAGGACCCCTCCGGCCACAGATCCGGCCTCTATTCGAACTCAAGTAAAGATAAAAAGTAGTTTATATACTCTTATAAATTGAACTGCCGCCGCCTGGAGCGCGTTACTCATTCTATTGTGGTGTCAGCCGCCACCGCCGCCGCCGCCGCCTCGCGCCGCTCCGCCGCCGCCGAGGGAGCTGCGGCAAGCCGGGCTTCATCAGGCGGCTCGCGGACGTCCCGCGAGATTAACGTCTCGCGCGCTGCTCCGAAACGTCAGTCGCATTTAAATATCTTCCCGTAATGGGCGGTTATTGTGCGCCGTGTCATGCGAGGCGAGACGTGTCTGTCCGATGCGAGAGAGGCGGTGGCGCAGCGCACGTGTCACCGAGTAAGTGGCGGGGGGAAATGTCGTGGGTTCCCGTCTGTTGCTTCATTAGGGTAGATCTAATTTAGTGCATCGCTATTTATCAGTGTTATCTGGGCGAGCACAGAAACCCACGTGGTCTCCGCCGCTCCGCCGCACGACTGCGCCCGGCGCGGCGGGGGCGGCGGGCGGCCGGCGCGGTGCAGCAGAGACCTCGGAGGCTGTACTAGGCGATGGAAGGCGGACGCGATCTAGACACACTCGTAAGTTCGATGGCGTGCCCGCTACACATAAACTTCGACCGCCATTAAGCTGACAAAAGTCCAAATCTAAATATGTTCATTCAATCCGAATTGACTTCATTTACAGATAGGAATCGGGACATTAATCACCAGGCACACGCGAATTCTAAGCGCGGCTGAGCCCCGCCCGTGCACTCGCTCGCGCCGCGCCACTCCCCGCGCACAATGACCGGTAGGGATTTATAACGATCTTCGAAATTACAGCGTCCGCTAGCAATTTTCGCGTCCGTATCTCGCTCGATCGTCGCAGATCGGAATTTTCCAGAACCGGTTCAATAAATTTAATTCTCCGACTCAAAAATAGCGTCTAAACAAAGGCGCCGCGGCGCGCGGGTCGCTAAGTACCCGAGTAGCAATGTCTAGAGGAGCGGATCAAATACAATGGTGGATGTTGTAACTGTTGCTGCGCGGCGGCGGCGGAGCGCGCCGGCGATAAATAAAGCTGCCGGTGTGCCCCCACGCGCCCGCATTACGCCGCTTTAAGCTCGCGATTAGCTTTTCTTATAAGGAAACAAATTAATACGTAATCGTTTTCGCGGCGTTCCTCTGGACCTTTTGCTTGATGAAGGCTAAAAATGTATCTGTAGGATCTTCACCCACGTCTGGCGTTTCATTATAATCTGGCGTGCAATTAATTGATCGGTTTAAGGCCGCGTGACACGCACAAAGAAAACGAACATGGCAAAGAAAATAACGAAATTGCCCCTTCAATTGGAAATGCAGCATACATAGTTGTGACATTAGCATTGAAGCGCGTCGTCGTCCCGCAGCAAAGCACCGTACCGGTAACGGCTCTAGCTAGTGGTAGAAACTGGGCGGGTATTTATTTACTTACTGGAGCCTAGCTCGGGAAACGCAGGCCGTTTATAGACGTTTATAGCCGGCCGGCGCATAAAGGAATGAGAAATGCGCGTGCGCCGACAAGCAACAGGATGTCGCGCGCACTTTCACCGCGCGGCAGCGCGCGCACAGTGCGGCACAACTAGACGATGCGAAACCTAGAGGTCAGCTCCTACCTACACTGTTCTGTTGTTAGTGGCCAGAAAAAAAATATTCATTGTATACTAGGAATATATTTGAGTACAAGTCTAAATAAACACTCGAAAGTACATTGATAATAAATAACATAACGAGAACCTCGTGAATGCAGAAAATGAAAAACCACTAGGCTATTGACATGTGGGCAGTTGATTCGATAATCGTATAGTATCTGCACAAGGACTGATAGCGAATAATAGCCTCGACGAAAATCGCGAGACGAATGAGTCCAGGGTCTACACGAGATAGTCTGGCGATTTCTCTCCCTGGGGTCCGACTATCATCCTGGGCTTCGTTTGTGGAAGTAATTAATTTTTTTTATTAATTTTTTGTACATATTTTTTTTGATAGGTATCTAGACATCAATATTAACTCTGTGTATGTATAATTTTATTCGGTACATAAATAATATATTTTCCCTGTTGCTGCTTTATGCCTTGCCGGCAGAGTATCCGTTTTAAGAGTATGAGCACCCAATGACTTTACTGCCGGTGTATCTCAAGGTGGCGTGATATCACCGCTGCTTTTCTCAATTTCATCAACAATATTGTTGTTCTTTTTTTGTTTCTCTATCACCTTTATGCTGATAACTTAAACTTTATCGCCATTTCAACATCGAAGACGTTGATGCAGCCATAACTCTCATGAACAGTGATCTCAACCTTGTACATGATTGGGAAATAAGCTTTGAATTGATTGTCATTCCGAAAAAGACCCAGGCGATTATTTTTGGTTCTCCTAAATTGCTGGCCAAATTGAATCGGAGTAATCTCATTGTTTTTGATGGAGTGAATATAACCTCCGCAAAATGTGTCAAAAACCTGGGACTCCTGATGGATGAGTGTCTGTCATGGAACATTAAAGTCCGTGAAATTAGTCGTAAGTTCTCTGGTAGGATAGGTACACGCTCTCATGCAACTACAGAACTTTATTCCTACTGGTAATAAAGCTACGCTTGTGCAATCTCTCATACTTTTCATTTTGGATTATGCCGATATCTGTTACCTCGATCTAAATCAATATCTTCTCAAAAAACTCGATCGCCTTCTTAACTTGGGCATCCGATAATTTTTCGGTTTACGCAAGTATGCCGGATACCGGATGTAAAATGTAATATTTTGACAAATTCAAGTGTAGCGATGCCATAAGAATGCTGAATAAAGAACTAAGAACTATGACCATATCTCTGAATGTCGCTCCCGCCTTCAGTGGCTTGACATACGGCACCGCAGGAAAGCTCATGTACTCTCACTTCTCTTCTGCACACTAAATGACCCTTCTGCGCCCACTTACTTGAGTGAACGGTTCCAATATCTCAGTTCCCACGTTCTCGCACTGATATCCTTTGATAATCTTCTTTTAGCGATACCTGATCACTCAAATCGGTTTACGCAAATTATTTTGCTGTGCACGGACCACATTTTATGGAATCGACTACCCCCCCACATGCGATGTTCTTCATCTTGACACATTTTCAAAAAAACAACTTCACTAGTTATACTTAACTTCTTAACAGATGTGGTGAGTTTACCCTGTTTATTATATTATTTTTTATAATATAAAAAATTGCGTCATTTTTCTTTTTCTTTGGATTTCCTTTGCTTTTTCGTACTCTTGTCTAAGTACCTATTATCTAATACAGTTGACCATTTGGAAGTTAAAGTATATACATACATACACACATAGCGTCACGCCAGTTTCCCGGTGGGGTAGGCAGAGACAACGGATCTCCACGCGCCACGATCCTGCCTGACACACCTCTGCCGCTTCTTGCACTCTCATAATATTCTTCATAGATGCTCGTCGGTTACGGGTACTGCGCACT
>WYDE02201909.1:0-10164 GCA_009867175.2 Adela reaumurella
GGGGTAGGTTAGGGGTAGGGTAGGGGTAGAGTAGGGGTAGGGTAGGGGTAGGGTAGAGGTAGGGTAGGGGTAGGGTGTGGGTAGGGTAGGGGTAGGGGATTGACCAGCATGGGGGTGGGGGTGGCAGTGAAGGGTGATATACAGCGGGCGATACCGCGGGTAAAATCTAGTTATAATATAAGAATAGTATGCAATCGCTTGTTTAGAATATAAATAAAGCAAAATATAATATGAATGATAAGGACGATAGCTCCTGACAGAGCTGCGCAGTGAAGTGGTGATGGAGATGGAAGCATCGGAGGGTGTGAAGTGGAGTTGTGTAATAGTCACTGCTCGTAGATACAGGAGGACAGACAGAGGAGAGGAGAGGGAGATGGGAGGATGGAGGAGGATGGAGGAGGCGCAGGTACGAGTATATCGCGTCACAAAGGCCCACGAGTCACGACGTGGGGCGGCTGATTCAATAAACTCCGCTCCCACCCCCGCGCCACCCCGCGCCACCACCACGCTCTCAGCAACCTTATACCTACATCACTCACACGCATGACACTGCACTGCATTTTGTATTTAATTGTTTTGTATGCAAAATTAAAATTCATCTTCAATTAATATTTTGTTGGTATGTAGGTTTCCTCGCGGTGTTTTTCTTCACATGGTTTGTAATTTTGAACACAATTTTTTGCCGAGAATTTAATATCCGGAAAAACTGTGCGCACACACCAGGATGCGAACTCACAACCTCTCGGTTAAGCGAGTGCACTCACAAACCAGGCTACGCCGCAATCCCATTCGAGCAATTATAAAAAATAGGGAGGCTATTCCTTTGATTTTGTTTGTACTCGTATTACGTAAATGTATTTTCCATTTAGTTAACTTTAACGAAACTAAGCATGAATTTGTTTATAACGGCGAGTGGAGTACAACAGGGTCTTGCTGCGCTACCCTTCTGCTTTCTCATTTCAGACTAAACTACCTAGGTCAAATCCATAATATTTCTTAATTAATATGGTCCTGTGTCGACGTATATATATTTAAAAAATATGTATGGCTGTCTATCGGTCGTCGTCACAGACGTGATCATTTACAACTCAAAAACGGCTTACTTTATAGTCATGCTCATTTCACAGTAGGTAAAGCTCATTGTCTTTCTAAATGTGCACATGATACCGCAGGCTTAGTCGCGCGCGCGCATGGCTAGTAAAGAATCAAGAATGAATTCAGTAATTAGTTGATCACTGACGCACGGTTAGAGGAAATGAATGAGCTCTAAAGGCTGCCATGCCACAGTAGCGAACCCGGACGAATTACATTACTTGGTGTCGGCCGGAGTCCCGCAGTCCCGCAGTCCCGCAGTTTCACACCCTTTGCCGAGCCACCAATTTGCGGGCTCCACTCGCTCGGACACGCCACACTCCTTTGTGGATTTCAGAAGTAATTTTCCTGAAAATTTAGTTGAGCTTTCATAGAGATGCTCTCATATAATACAGATAGACTCTGTTCCTGACAGTCAGCACGAATTCTTTGTACATACTCTTTTTTTATGGAAACGACACGGATGGCTACATCACCTAATGTACCAGTTCTTCTGATACCAGTGATGTCAGCCTAAACACCTTGGTGAGTTATGTAGTTGGTGCCATGTCAGCACTTTCCTCCATTCAAGTTGTACCAACTAGTACCAACATATCCGAGGACACGTCGAGAGAAATCAAAAATTATTAGAATGACGAAGGAAATGAGGCTTGAGTTTGTCTAAAAAATATAAGGACTTGGGAAGTTTCGTGGGGAAATTTTAAATATGCCATATAAAAAATATAGTTAAAAACAAATAAAATTAAAAATAAGACAACAGTGGCCATTGCTTTATTTTTTATTACTTATAATCCTAAATTAATTAAAATAATTTTGAAATAATTAAAAATCTCTTTTAATTTTTTAGACAGACTCTAATGTGGATGGGAGGGTCAAACGGAGCCGCCCTAAGCAAACATTTATTATTATAGCTTTCCATTGCTACTCAAATTTCCTAAATAAGTATATTTATTTATTAATAGATTTTTTTTATAGGAAATCCAATGTAGAGCCTCTGCATCTACGTTGAAGTGCGATCTGGGCCGTGACAGTACTAACATCACATGAGCGAGTGAAGAGACAACGCCACGATTTCAACCAATCAGATTGGCCGTGTCGAGTGCGTTAACGCTTACGATTGGCTGAAACCTCTTTACTCATTCGAGGGATATTACGCCGGTAGCAGCCCTGGAATGCTGTCTGTTTTCGACCAAAACATCTAAATACACTCTTCTTCTTCTTCTTTCTTTCGCAGCCATTTAATTCCTGCTGGGTACAGGCCTCTCTTATTTACATGATATGAGAGGATTTTAGTAATACACTTCCACGATGACCAACAGGCTTGGAAGTGGGTTTCCTCGCTATGTTTTCCTTCACGGGAGTGTCAGCGGCCATTTAACGCAAATTCTAAAGTTATAAATAATGTACTTACAGTTAGTATCGTACCCGCACCTCCCGCTTAAGAGACGTGCTCTTGCCCGCTCGGCCAATCTGACACTAAAATACGATTTAAAATAAAAAATATTATTCTGAGTAATAAGTAATTAATTTATTGTTTTGTGAATTGTTTTTTGAGATGTTATGTTTTAAATTTTTTTACCTTAAAAAATAATCATTATTATGAAGTGATTATTTTACCGAACATGTAAAATAGCTGCTCTCTCGGCACGAATATTTGTTCACAGCTTAGGTACCCGATGGCGTAGCGTGACGGTTGAGTCATCTTGAACTGTCAGAATGTATGCGAGTTATAAGCGATAATACAAATGACATACGCACACACACCGCTGCCCGGCCGCCACCTCCGCCGCGCCGGCCGTTGAAAAATCGCTTTATATCCAGGCTGTCCGTGGTCAGATGTTCGTCATTTAAACCTGGTACTCGATGCATTGCGTGAACAAGAAAGTGAAAGCAAAATTAAAAAACTACAGATCTCAACCTACGCGCAACTATCAAAGCCATTGAAAATTTAATTTAGAAATAAAGCACACGATAAAATTTTATCAATGCCGCATAGGCTCCATACGTATTTAGTTAATAGGAATTCATTCTTTATCGCACTGACGATAAATAATTGAACGGAGCGCAGACTGACGTGCGCATAAGGGACCCGCTACCGTCTATAGTTTTTGTCCGACCGCCCCCTAAGAAGGCAAAAACTGTAACTTTTTTCAATCCCGAGTTAAAAAAAATTCCCGTTTCTTGAATAGCGAGCTCAAAAAAAGTTATAGGGAAATTCTCGATTCAAATCGGGGAAAACATTTAGAAATTTTGTGAAATCTCAAAATGTTACCTACCGATTTTTGGAATTCAAATTGCACTTTGAAGCCCTCCGGCAGACGCACATTTTGACATATGACCCATCCGCGTACCTCGCATATCTGAAAAACTACATTCAAATGTCACAATTTCATAAACACGAAAACATAACCATTTTCAATCTTAACATTCTTTCAAATTATTTTACTATGCAATGTAGGTTTAAATGATGAATAAATACCTACCTGTATAAAGATTTTCATCAACGGGTGATTTAATGCACGGGTTAAATACCCTATGCAATGGAGTAAGTTTTCTCATCCGTTGTTCGGTGCATTCGTACCCGAAATGACTATCGGGCATTTAGTGCATACCACGGATATAGGATTCGATGAACGGAAGTTGGATTTGTCGGAGGAAGCGAGTGCTTGTGGGAACGGATTGGATTCGGAAGCACTTTCTATCTTGATAAGATTTGAACAATATGGTTTATTTCAATTTATCATTAGGTGTTATATATATGTGTTATATAATATGAATGTATATTCTGTGTGCATTTTATTTTTGTAATACATGTTACCCGTATATGTAGTATATGTAGAAAGTATGGTAATGTGTATTATATTTATATATGTAGATTTTAGTATCCTATTAGTCTTATTTTTCGTCATTCTACATCTGCACTACCTTTTATTCTTTATATTCTGCATTTTCTCGTAATCACCCAAAGGTCGACTGTCAAAAAACGCTACTATAGCGTTAAGTCCGCCTTTTTATCCGCTCTATGTATTTAGCTGTATTTATTGTTCTATGTTTCTGTGCAAATAACGAATTGCTATCAATCTATCTATCTATCACTTTTCTTGTAATACTGCATAACAGTGACTGGATAAGATTGAAATTTTGCGTTTCGATGAGTATTAGATGAAATATGTTTTGTAAATACTAATGTTTTTTTTTATATCGTGAAATATCTTATGCATTTTTAACGCAGTGTTTTCTAATTTTTTTTTTATATATACATACATCCATACTTACATAGAGTCACGCCTGTTTCCCTGTGGGGTAGACAGAGACAATGGATATCCACGTGCCACGACCTTGAAACACCTCTGCCGCTTCTTGCAATCTCATAAAGTTCTTCAAACGTGCTTGTCGGTTACGGGTACAGCGCACTTGCCCCTTTTTGAGAACCTGCTAAATCTATTATAGGTACGTGCGTCTCGAGCGATCCTTCCAAACTCTTCAACTCACATTCGCTCTAAAATTTTTTTTCGTATTCTTTCATCATCCATTCTTCCAACATTACCAAACCACTGAAGCATTCCTTTCTCAATCCTCGTCACTGTATCTTCTTTCAGACCACAACGCTCTCGCACTACAAAATTTCTCACTCTGTCTTTCATTATGACTCCACACATACTCCTCAACGCGCGCATTTCCACAGCATTTATTCTGCTTTCGTGCTTCGTCTTCGTGAAACAAACACATTACCTATGAAATTTAATAATTACCACACAATATTACACCTGCCGCGATTTCATTCGCTATCTCCACACATCGACATTGCGTCGACATGAACAGCGGATAAAATGAAAATTGCGCAACATCAAATCGTATCAGATAACACATTTCTTCTCGGTACGCTCTAAATAATTTCAGCTGCACCTATCTGATATCTGGTTACTGTCAATTGATACGCCGAGCATGTCGCTAGACAAATAAATAAAAACGCAATCGAAATTTTAGATTTTTTTTATGTATACAAGTCGGTTACTAATAAATACGTTATATGGCCCAGAACAACAAATTAAGGCCAGGTGTTTCTACCCGACTCGCCAGTTAAAGCCACCAGTGTTCGGTCGGCCACGCGCATTGTAAGGTTCCGTAGTTGTGTCTATATATGTTAAGGGATCGCCTTAAAGAATACACGCTCTACCAGGATTTGAACCCGGGACCCCTTAGGCTTAGGACTTCGCAACTCCAACTTTGCCACCGGGTGACGTGGTTCCTTCAAATTGTAGCTTACCATCACGATGTTTACCTTTCTACGTATGTTGTCCTATCATACATAACGCCGGTCATACATGTATGACCGGCGTTAACTATACAAACTCGTCAACCCCCAAACCCAACAATCAAACAAACATGATTGTTATGACGCTGCAGAGCATGGCTTTGAGTATGGTTGGTGATCGGTGGATTTGGGGGATATTTTTGTGTGAACGTGCTCGGAGAACTACTCCGCCGGTAGACATTCCTAGTCGGATATTATGTTTTTTTCTTTCATCTGTAGTTCTGGATCTTTGTGGATTCCGTAGTTTGATGATAACATAGTTTAATGCCACCTGTTTTCGATAAAATTTAGGCTGGAAGGGTCTAAGTTGCCCATCAAGGTCGTCACTTCATCATTTCATATTATTTAATCTAAACAATAACAAAATTGTATTATCTAATAATGCAATTCTAATAATACATACACACTCGTATCACTCACGCTTTAATCCTGACAATCGGGGTGAGTAGAGAAATCGGTGTTGTGCTGCAAGAACTCCGTTAAATTACAGCACAACACCGACCACCCCGTTTCGCAAGGTATCCGGACAAGATATCTATCAAGCAGCATGTAAGGCACGAAGCGAAGACTCATCTACTGCATAACTGGGTGGAAATAGCGTGCCAAGATGAGAGGTGGCGAGCCTGTCGCACTTTAGCGTCTTGTCCTTATCCCTTAGTCGCATTTTACGACATGCATGGGAAGATATGCAGATAATTATCTAATATTCTGACAATAAATATAACACATATGGCTGGTACCTCGGCCAACTCATAAGTTTGGCGATTCAACGATGAAACGCGGCCAGCCTTCTGGGCACCCTGCCCTGTGACAGCGATTTAGGAAAAGTGTTTAATTTGTAGTTTTTTGGATTACTTTAACTTGTAGGTTAATTTAATTTTAAGATCTTAGTTTTAGTTTGTAATAGGTAATTGTTTATTTTATATTGTCAATATTATGTGAGTGAATATTAAAATGTTTATAATATAGTAATATATTGAATATAAATAAATACACTTTGTACATACATAGGATTATATCAACTTTATCATTCAATATCATCTCAGATGTGGAGTTCTATCAATTCTTAATCTTACACAAAATATTAAATTATATTTTACAAAAAGTGTAATTATCAATTCGTTAGCCGCTCTAACGCCTCGAGCAGCGCCATCCACGCCAAAGACGTTATTCATAAAAAAATTGGTAGCTACATACATAATACAAGCGTGCACCATACCGTTCGGAATTCATCAAGCGATTGATTGATTGTATAACGGTAGGTGACTCCGTTCTGCTATCTCGATTTTTAGGGCTCCGAAGAAACCATGTAATTTCCATTCATTATAACCCGTTCAGATAAAGAAACGTCTTATAACGAAACTAAGTTTAGCATGACATTTCTCTCACACAAAGCATGACCATAATACGTGTGAGAGAGATGTCATGCTACACTTAGTTTCGTTATAAAACGTTTCTTTATCTGAACTGATTTATATTTAAAAATATACCATAACCAGCAATGGACGACCTTGAAGGTGGCTGGAAGTCGGAATTGTGGAAGTCTTTCGGCTGAACTCACGATGACGATGATATAAAATAATAATAATGACCCACATCCCTACCTATTATAAAATGCAACGTCTGGCGTCCTCAGTAGTCAGTCACCTGTCTATCTGTTTATAACTCGAGAATTCCTGAACCGATTTTGATGCGGTTTATGTCTACGTGAAGCTTAATTCTTCCCATCACATATAGGATATTATCACGATAATTACTATAGAGGGCGAGCAGAGAGCTGAAATATGAGAGAGGTCGGACTTTAACGCGGGCGGAGCCGCATTTATAATACACCGCACAGCTCGTCATTATTATATTGTTCACTGATGACCTTTGGAGGTTTATAGTGATTAAATTTTATTTTAAACGTCTTCTGGAAATAAATGATAGCTGTAGTGAAGCGAAATAGATTCAGCGGTTTGTGCAAAAATCGCCAATAAATGAAGTAGGTAAAAAGAATACCGCGGGATTGACAAGCTACTACTTTTGGAGGTCTCCTAAAATTGTGTACAATTTATTTTCTTGAAAACTTCCGGCTCCTCTAGTGGCGACTTTATCGGATTGTCCGACGTTTCGAACAGACCGTCCTGTTCATGGTTACGGAGATTTCCGCTAGCTACGAGCTTAGCAAACGTTACAAATATATTTAATGTTACGTTTGCTAAGTTCGTCGCTAGCGGACGTCTCCGTGACCATGAACAGGACGCTCTGTTCGAAACGTCGTAAAATCCGATAAAGTCGCCGCGAGAGGAGCCGGAAGTTTTCAAGATGTTGTTCAGCGACCGCGGTAATTTAAAAAGTATTGTACAATTACTTTTGTTTCTTTCTTGATAAGGAAATAGGCAGCTCATAATGAATATTGCCTTAGGCATTATTCTTAAAGAGTATTCTTGGAGAGTAAATTGTAATTAAGCATTCATAGAAATTACTTATGAAAGAAATCCCTCTCGGCTAGGATTAAACTTTGGGCCTTCGGTATGGTAATGGGGAAAGTAAAAATGTTAAAAAAAAAATTCAACTAAAATTAGAATACGCAAATTAAACAATGAGAAAGAATTTCGAACAACAGGCGTAGTCGCACAGGTCATTAGAGCGAAATTAATGTAAGGACTTTAGACTACGTATGTTGTTCGGAATTGTTTCTTCTTATTTAATTGTTTTTTTCTTTCATTTTCTTTTTTTTGTTTATCTTTTAGATTTCTATTAACTTTGATTTTAAGCATCACTGCAGCGACATATTTATTGTTTATTACATACAATAGGGGTAAGCAGAGCAATCAGTGTTGTTCTGCAAAAACTTGGATAAATTACAGCGTAACACCGACCACCACGTTTCGCAAGGTTTTCGGACAAGATATCTATCAAGCAGCATGTAAGGCACGAATACCCACCAAATTGCATGACTGCATGGCGCGTGGCGGAAGTCCGCGCAAAGGAGGTGGCGAGCCTGCTTCCCTTAGCACGGCATCTTGTCCTTATCCCTTAGTCGCTTTTTCCCTTAGTCGTCTGAAGAGATGCAATGGGGGTATTCTTTTAAGTACACCGCACGGTACAGCACGGTATTATTTATTATTATTGTGTAAATGTCATAAATTTGCTCTTTATAAATAATTAATTTGATTTGATTTGATACAGAACGCGGTTAATAATAGTATAGGTTATGTACGTTGTGGATTAGATTCAATATATTTAATGTTAATAAAATAACACTTTTCATACAAAAGACATCAACGCAACATATATATAGCGGATTCTTTTCGGGGTTTTGTCACGTTAATTTTTTCTCCCTTTTTGTATGTGGATTGCCCAGGTGATTGATATTTATATTCTATTCAAACCGCAATGGTGAAGAAAATTTCAATTGATTTTTTTTATAAATACAAATTTCTTTAAGACTTTACCTCGCCAAAAAGTATATTTTGACGTCAAAAAATTTTTTTTTCAGCTTTTCTCAACTAAAATCACTACGAAATCCTCATTCCTTTTGCAGATGTACTTACTTAGTGAGCACATTTTTCACAGCAGTTCACATGCGTTGTGCTCTTTGATATTCAAAAGCTTTATAAAGCTCAATCAATGTGCTTTCAACCGCTTTGTGAAGGGGCTAAGTACTGTAATACTGTTTGCTATTGTTATTGTATATATACTTTTTATTATTTTTATGTAATATTTATTCCAATTGATATTTTACATAAGTCGAGCTAGGTACATATTACATACATAACATGCGTTGAAAATTCAATGTGTGTGTGTTTGCTGTTAATTTATATCTCCACCGTTGAAATAATTTTTATTCGGTTTTCAGGGTTATTAGGGAATATTTAGCGAAATTTATTCGATATTTCATCTCCTATGGTTGCAGATTTTTCTAAAATATAATTCTTTATTATTCATCTTATTTATTAATCTGTTAAAGTTGAAATTATTTGTTTGTTTTGGTTATTTCAATATATTATGTGTATTTATATTTTATTTTATTCGAAAATCTTTCATTGAAAAAAAGATTCCTTTATTTTATTTTGGTATTGTTACTGCTGTACCTTTCTTAATCACTCTTATGGTAGTGCATTACACTTGAATTTTTTATATTTTGTTTTTGCAATCCAGTTAGACTACATCCACGAAGAAGAGCCGGAAAGAAACTTTGCACGTTTTTGACGTGTGAAAGACTTTGAATGACTTTGAATACTATTCGTTGCAACTAACTACATAACATAATAGACACCGCCCAAAGCGTTATGTTAAAATACATTTTGAGGGCTAGAATAATTATGTATAACTAAAATTTAATAAATTCTTTTCACATCAAAACAAAAGTAAAAAGTCTTCATACATGCAGACTTTTTCTCATCCAAAAATCGGATTCCGTTAACGTTTCCTTTTTTAAAATTTGTATGATTTGGATTTAAGCTTAACTAAAACATGAAAACAATATATTTTTACTAGTTTGAGAGCGAAGGTGTCCAGATGATTTTATTTTTTTTTTTTTATTGAAACTGACACGGTTTGGCTACATCACCTACAATCCGAGATGTGAGCCCATAAAACCAGGTGAACTAAGTGCCATGTCAGTGCTTCCCCCTTTGATCGTGCCGGCTACACTAAACTGGTCGGAAAACACGAACTTTTACATAGCCGTTACGAACGACGTTTCATTCAGTGCGGTGGTACCAACCCGGGCGGGTTAAACCCTACCACCAAGTAAGATTAGGAGGGAA
>WYDE02201920.1:0-10161 GCA_009867175.2 Adela reaumurella
GAAAACACGAAATATGTTTCATAGCCGCTTCGACCGACCTTCATTCAGTGCGGTGGTACCAACCCGGTCGGGTTTGACCCTAACGCCATGTAAGGACAGGAAAGGGACTTACACTTTAACATGGAATCCGAAACACGACCAGCGTCAATGGACAAGCGGTCACCCATGCAAGACCTGACCGTGGTCGGCAGTGATTAACTTCGGTAATCGCATACCGAATATTGCAACCACTGAGCCAACGACGCTGATAAATGCAATGCTGACGCGCCTTATTAGCCTCTCCTACTCCAACCTTCGTGTACCGGCAGCCTGGAAACCTGCGTTTGTCCAAGCAGTCCCCGAAAAGGGTGAACGCTTAAACCCATCTAACTAGAGCAATTACCTCCCTCCTCTGCAAGGTGATTGAGCGCATTATCAATGCACAACTTGTTAGGTACCTACAGATGAATGACTACATCAGCAATCGGCAATATGGCTTTCGACGAAAACGGTCTGCTGATCTCCGTACTAGCGTACATCCGTACTACGTGCTAGCGTACATCATAGTAAATTTATAGTACATCACACATTTTTCCAATCAAATTATTCGTGTTATTCGAGTCAGGAAGAGTAAGTTGGAATGTATTTAAGTAAAACAGGCTATTGATGACTATCCATTGCCTGTCATTCTGCATCTCTATCTTCAAGGTGTGCAGTTGCAAACCTTGCTCCATGTCCTCCTGAGCATAACCTTTCAGTATTTCTTCATCAGACTTTACCGTCCCTATACCGAGTCCGGATCTATTAATGCGAGCACCATAAAAAACTGTGCATTTACCTAGTGATAGGGGGCAGGTCAACTTGCAGTGGCAGGTGTGACAGCACCGGGTCGCTGGTGGGTGGCAGCTCTACAGCTGTGCCGTCGTGGGACGCAGTTTGACGTCGCGCCACCGCCGCCAGCCGGTCTTGCAGCAGTGCCACGCGGAACAAGTATCTGCACATACATCAACTTACAATGTAGAGGCAGGAAGGTGCCGATCTCAGCTCACAATGGCTTCACCGAACATATCCGTGCCCATTGGCAGGCCAACACGATAATACCAATCATTCATCCCTTCCTACCAATGTACTCGTATTTGCGATTCTTGAGAGAATTTCAGATTCGAAGAGAATTTTTTTACACCTCTATCAGGTCCCCTCTCTGACGTCGAACTTCAAGAGAGGGCAGCTTTAACACATTGAGTCTCTCTTAAGAGCTAAGATGTCGTAGCTCTCGTGGTATTTTCACGAATTTTCTTTGGACTTGTTCTAGCTGTTTAATATCCTTTGAGAAGTACCGTTGTCAGATCTGAAACCCGTATTCCAGTAAAGGTTGACCAAATGACTTGAATATTATAAGCAATACATAAACAAACGTCACCTCTCCCAGAAGAGTGCGTCGGTGACAGCGCTGGGCACTAGCTTCTCATGCTGCGACATGAGCAGTGGCTCGCTGCGCAGGCGCCGCGCCGCAGTCGTCGCACCGATGCAGCCGCCGTCCTCCGACAACTCAAGACTCGCGCGCCATGCGTCAAATTCTGCACTCTCTACCGGCACAAGGAACGTCGCGTCCAGCCTCTGAAGAGCTTCCAGCTCCTTCTGTGAATGGTACAATTTCAACATAAAAAAACTGTTGCGACACAATGGTGCCACTAAAAGGGCCAAGCAACTGTGGGGAACTGCTACAACGTCAGACATAGATTCCGATGTCGCCGCATTCCTTCTTTATTGAATTGGTCTATATTGTGGAAATATTACAAACAAAATTCGGAAAATATTTAAAATCCTATGATATTTCTTTAACAAACAAATGTAAGATACAAGAAATGTATCGATAAGAATTCAATTTTTTTTATTCAGAGCGCGACATGTGGCGCCGAGCCACCCAGAAGGGGACTAACGACGCCCATGGACATTCGGTTTTTAGCGGGGGTTGCGAATGCAATGCGGGCCTGACAGGTGCATATTCACGCCCCTCTTGAAGGACACGAGACTATAAATGGAGGGAAATATGTGGGCAGGGAGAGCGTTCTAGAGTTGACCGGTTCTGTAGATGAAAGATCTGCAGGACTGGTTCGTACGCATTCGCGGTAAGTCCATTGTGTAGGTATGCAATCCCTGCCCAGTATGCGTAGTGCGAAGGTGGAAAGGGGACGGCGGGATCGCGTTAAACAGCTCCTCCTAGCACTCCCCGTGGAATAAGCGATAGAGCAAACTTAGAGAGCCGACATCCCTACGAAGTTGCATTGGTGCTAAATCGCGGAATACTTCAGGGTCGTCCACTAGACGCACGGCGCGACGCTGTATCGAGTCCAACGGCATTTCCTTAAGATATCTCTTCTTCGTCGGCTGACGTCTATATAATACTGGAATCCTACACGGCAGGCAAATCTGGCTCATTTGCCAGTCAGAATTCTCAAATCCACCTTACACTAATCTGAAAATCGGCTTACACGCTGCGATACCGGCTGCCGGCGCTGAGAGGTGAGAGTCAGCGGTTACTCCACTCCGCAACACTCCATCAATACGGCGAGGTAATACATAGATATCCCGATACAGCTATAAAGCAGCCGAATAACGCCGAAAATATATCGGATTGTGAATAATGTAGGGCCGCTTGAACCGGCGCGCGTAACTCATCCCATTCTACGGAACAATATGCGGGGGTGAAGTAAGGGTTGGGTGTGAGGCGCGGGGTAGTAGGAGAGGGGAAGGAGCAAACTTGGACTAAACGCCGTCGTCTCGTTCTAAGAAGGCAGGGGTGTCGCAGTGGAGACGATGCAAACAGATTTATTTATAAGGAAAATGAAATATGAATGTACCTTCATGTAGTGTTCCGGAAGTTGGTGACAATTGTGAAGATACTTGTACTGCGACATTTATGTATTTTATTCTGTAGTGGGTGAGAGTTTTGGCTCCAGTCGTTGCTTGCTGCATCGACGAAGCCGAGAACAGTCGAACATCACGCCGACTCAACAAATGACTGTCGACTCTACTCCTGAAGGGAGAAACTAAAAAAATCTCTCCGAAGGGAGCAGATTCCACATATTGGACGCATGTATGTGGAATGAGCGCTCGCACAGCTTGGTTCTAAATTTCGGTACGGCGACGACAATATTGGATTAGACTACACCTCCGACGGGTGTTTCTATGCAAGAAAGGAGAAACTGTTAACAAGCCGTGAAGCAAAGTTCTTGCAATGTCCATGATACAACTTGTAGAAGACACAAAGTGAGAACCACCTCCCTCCGATGGCGGAGCGTGTGTAGCTTACTAGTTAATTCGGTGTCCCATGACATATCGCTCGCCGCTCTGTTGCGTCTAACGCTAAAAGATGGCATTGTGCTGTGTCATCCCACAGGTAACTGCATCATTCCATGCATGACCGCACTTAAGCTTTTTCATAGTCGAAGGCGTTGTGGCGCTTTGAAGTACTGCTTTACCTTGGTCTTACCCGCTCATTGGCTTTATCCACGATAATTATGTGAACCAAAGTTTAAATCCGATGAGAAATAGTAGACTGAGGCTATCGCGTGGTGAACCTGTTGTCCAAGAAAAGTAGGAAAGATATGTAAAAATAGTATGACAATTTATAGCATTAGTAATGTTTTCTATTCAAATAAGTATTTAAAATTATGAATTAAAGGTATTTTTTTTAAATACCTCTTATATTATATTTATTTTCTCTCTGAGATATTTCTTTTTATGTTTTCTAAGTATGTGTAATCAAATTTGTTAAATATCCTTCTTAGGAGTTCTCAGGAAATGAATATCCATATTTGCTGAATTATAATATTTATTCGGCAGTCCACATAGCAATATACACGAGACGGGGAACAGTGAACAGCCCTAAATACGTCAAGGATCCACTTTACAAATTCTTTTATCTAAGTCGCTGCCAGTCATAATCTGTTCTTCAACAACAAAGCCCATTTTAATTAAATTCTTTTTGAAAAAATTAGACTTTGCTCCGGGTAAGGGGAACAAACGAGACCAGAAACGCAATATAATTCTGCAGATATCACTCCTATACCCTTTATTTGTGTCACTTTCTCATTGATCGCTCATTTCATTGGAGAACTCATTTAGATCATTAATTTCAGCGGGATCGATGTTAAAGCCCAACTTGATTTCAGAAGTCACGGAAACAATTTAACTGAAAGTTAAGGCAGCTTGACCCTCTGCGTTCGTTTAATATTTCGTGGGACACGATGACATTTTAGGCTGAGCCAGCTGCGTTAAGTGCATGTCCTAGCTGCATTTGCTCCATAAAAATATATTCCCCTGTTTTCTTCATGGTCAGTGAAAGGAAATGATGGATAATTTTTTTTGTAAAATCTTAGTATACTGTAGGCATATCCTTGTTATTTAGTTTTTTCCAACAACCTTAAGAAATATGACCGTCAAAAACCTAATAGAATTTTTATATTTTAGCACCATGATCAGAACGCTACCAGACAAATTTGAAAAGTTTTAAGATAAAATAAACGATCATAGATCTCTATTCTTCTTTAAATATTGATAACAAAAATAATTAAATCGGTTCAGTTTTGGAGGAGAACACGGGGGAATACGAGACACCGATTTAAAAAAAAAATTATACTGTTGTCCCTTTCGCTCAGAATATCAGGCAAGGGCTACTTCGAGACGGCAATAGATTTAGTAATATATTATAATATATTATTCGGTGCTAGGACATGCTCTTAACTGCCAACGAAGTAAACAAATTAATTCACACAGAGCATTTGACAAAAGTTCTCCGGAGCGGAGCGACTGAAATGGGAAGGGAAAAAATAGTTCGCTCAACGCATTGTCTTCTTATAAAGTTCAGCCCGATTGTTCCTACGCAAGTGAACGAAGTACTCAACAACCTTCACCGTTCCACATAATAATACAGGCAAATTTTCGTCGAACCCAGATAGCCATACTGATGAAGAGACAAGTCAAGCGCGAAACAAAAATCCTTGCTGCGCTAATACAGGAATAGTAAACTTGGTCAACGTAACATAGTCATTCAAAAACAGTTTTGTACACAGAGTGAAAAATCTGAAAATAGCTATAAATTATATTTGATAATCGCCTCAGATAAAAGTACACTTGGATAGGAAAGTGCAGCTGTGGTGATGTTCAGTTTAGATAGGAACAAAGTAGCTTTAGTGTGTGTATATTTCGATGCAAATGAAACATGGAGCTATACCATGGTCATATCCGAAAAATTGCCACCTTACAAGAGTCATGTGAAAAAGCTATTTCCATTCACAAACACCTCTGTATAGCCACAAGAGCAACTTGAGGATTCTTGCTAGAAAGGGTGATAACACCGCTGCTATTGAACCAATCGTCATGTGTGCGTCTGGAGTGAGCGTAACTCCAAACGTACACATAATTTGCACAGTAGAAACACACTTCCTTAGTTTGTCACGTTTGTAATGAACATCTGCTACCGCACACTATCACTCACCTCAAATCTACTACTGGCTCGTCTGTCTTTAGACTAGCGAGTGAGATAGGTATATAGGTACGTAAACGTATTAAACCGTTGAAAGAGGAGACTGATAGAGAACTATAAATACCTAGCACATGACGGGTTCACCAAAGATTTGAAGGGTAAAGAGGCTCCAATGGCAGATGTTAGACACGCCACAGTTGCCAAAGTTGACCTGACACTCAACAGAGTGTTAATGAAATGTTGAACTTCAAGGTTTGTAAAACGCAGACGTGGGCTTTTTCTACCAGAGTATATACAGCCAGTAGAACCGGGAGTATATTAGTAATCTATGGTAGAACCCAGTGGAATTCAGTTTTGTTATCTTCCTACTCCATTTGCACCTAAAAGATCACAAGAGAAAGAGCAGAAACAGGAGTTACCATACATTCTAATACTCTCAGACATAGTGAAAAGTGAATTTGTGCGACGACTAGATTCGCAGCCTTGTGCTCGATAGTACCTACGGTTCGCTTGCTAAACTCTGGACGGCGTGGTGTGTCTCCAAAGATTTTCTCTCTGATTTTGCCATTGTAACAAATGCGAGGGTTTGCATTTCGATTTGATATTAAATGATCAGTTCAGATAAAAATATGCGAAACGTTCGAGTAAGCATTGAATATTAAATGATCAGTTCAGATAAAAATATGCGAAACGTTCGAGTAAGCATTGACTTCTACACTAGATTTGCATCTGTCACGCAGAAGTCATTCTTCAGAAAGCCTCTGTGTGAAAACCGTTTGCGCTCATCTAACTCTAATGTTTAACTTCTAAAGTGCCTTGTTTTTTTGAAAATGAGATGGTAGTTTTTTTTGTAAAATGCAAAATGTACTTTTTTATATAAAACGAAAATATACTTTGTCGGATATCTCGTAAAATATCCATTTCTGAAAAAAATACAAAACATTTCTAAAAAAAGTAAAAGTAACTTATTCGACAAACACAAATGTTAAAGAAAAAAAATTTTTTTTATTGAGAGCGCGACATATGGCACCGAGCCACCCGGAAGGAGACATTGGACAGGGGACATTCGGTTTTTAGCGGGGGTTGCGAATGCCATGCCGGCTTGACAGGTGCCTATTCACGCCCCTCTTGAAGGACTCGAGAATGTACATGGAGGGAAATATGTGGGCTTGGAGAGCGTTCCAGAGTTTACGGGTTCTGTAGATGAAAGATCTGCAGGACCGATTGGTACGAATCCGCGGTAGGTCCATCGTGCAGGCATGGATGGATGCCCAGTACACGTAGTGCGGAGGTGGAAAGGGGGCGGCGGAATGGCGTTAATCAGCTCCTCCAGCACTCCTCGTGGAATAAGCGATAGAGCACACTTAGGGAGCTGACATATCTACATACGAAGTTACAGTGGTGCTAGATCGCGGGACACTTCAGCGTCATCCACTAGTTGCACGGCGCGACGCTGTATCGAGTCCAGCGGCGGAAGTTGATATTTGGCTGAGCAATCCCAAAGGAGCGAGCAGTACTCCAGCAATCGCAGGACCTGCGATTTATACAAAAGCAGCCTTTGGCCCGACGTTAAGTACCGTCGCACCTTATTAGGTACGCCCAAATTTTTAGAATCGAGCTTGGCGGTACCATCGACATGGCGCCGGAAGTTAAGGTAATGCGACAGTTCAACTCCGAGGACCCCGAGGTGGTCGCTTAATTTGAGCGAAGTGGATTTGGATTTGGAAGGAAGGGACTGGAGAGAACGCAGTTCTCTTCACAATGAACTTACAAACTTGTATCTTTGAAGCGTTGAACACGACCTAATTACTACGGCCCCACTCAGAAATGGAGCCCAGTGTTTGTTCGAGTTCGGACACTAGTCTTCGCCTCTTCTCATCCAAAACATCGCGTCTGGCTATAGTACCGTGACAGGTGTAGGATCCGTGTGCCTTACTGTCATCTGCATAACAATGAATGTTGAACATAGGTAACATATCATTGATGTGCGGAAGAAACAGTGTGGGTGACCTGTGGTACGCCGGCGTTCACAGACATGGCATCTGACGCGCAACCATTCACAGGACCTGAATGGTACGCCCTTGTAGGGAGTCTGCGAATCAGTCACATAGGCCAGAAGGAAGTCCATATGCCTGCAATTTTCCCAAGAGCGATTTTTGCCAAATCCAGTCAAATTTCTTGGCTATATCAACTCCAATAACCAAGGATTCACCATGTCCTTCAAGCGATTCCCCCCCAAAGGTGAGTGATGTACGCTAGGAGATCACAAGCAGATCGTTTTGGCCGAAAACGGTATTGCCGATCGCTTATGAGGTCATTCATCTCTTGGTACCTCATAAGTTGTAAATTAATAATAATGCGCTCCATCACCTTGCAGAGGAGGGGTAATCGCTATAGGTCGGTAGTTTGTTGGGTTTGAGCGGTCGCCCTTTTTAGGGACTGCTTGTACAAACGCAGATTTCCAGGCTGCCGGCACACGACGGTTGGAGTAGGAGAGGCAAAAAAGACCAGAAAAAGATAAGCCAGCACTGGAGCCAGCTCGGGAGCACACCTTTTTAACACCAATGCTGGAATACTATCTGCCCACTCGTTTTCCTAATGTCTAGGGAGAGAAGCTCTGCCCGCACAGTCCGTTGTCGGAACTATATTTCCGGGATGGATTTCTCGCACCTAGGTATGGATGGAGGATTAGCACCCCCATCGTCCAGGTTGGAATTCCTCGTAAAGAGAGACACCAAAAGTCGGCCTTCTCCTTTGTGGAGTGAGCGAGTGCGCCTCCAGGACTGTGCACGAGTTGGGTGCTGGTTTAGTCTATCGCCAATTCTGCCGATGTGTTCAAATTTGGCCCTGGTTATTAGCCCTCTTGTTGAATCTGGAGAAGCGGTTGAATGTCTTCTTCAGTTCGGATACATTTTGATCACATCTTTTCACGAGCCCGGTAGCACATAACGCATAATTAACAACCCGGCTGCCAAGCTGGAGGCCCCATAAAACTAGGTTTTTAGATTACCTATATTTATCTGTCCAATTTTTCTGTGTTTCAATGTTAATACTTTTAGGAAAAAGATCAATGTCTTGCGATCTGACTACAAAGACGATAAAATAAATGGCTATAAAATGCGAGCGGTCCACTACATCAACCCGTTCTATCAAAATGGAAATTAGAGCAATTTTGATACAGGCAGCAGGCAGGAGTCGAGCGGAGGGTTGCTCGCGAGAGTACAAATTTTATATCGACTGGAACAAATGGTTCTAGAGATAAAGAGAGATTAGGAATTAAAATACAAAATTATATTATTGGCTTCCGACTTTCCTCACGTTCCATGAACAACTTTTTATTCCTCTGTTCCACTGCTGTCCAGGCGCCTACCTAAATAAAATATACCTAGTTACGTGTATTTAGTCATACATTTTTAGGGTGACCCGTCAGCTTATACCCAACCTATACAACATCCTTTCACAGTGATAGGGTAATGGTTTCATCGCGGTGCTTTCTTTCACGGCAGTAGTGTGTACAAGGAGATTTGATGCAGCACGTACCTAAGTAATCTGAACCTAAATTAGTTTCCATCGGAAAGATTAAGAATGTATAGGAAACTCAGCATACATATAATATTAAATTATATCGAAGTATATAATAACTGAAACCAGACTACGAGTTCACTTTTTAAATTAGCACCTATGTGTAAGTCCCGGTGCGCATTCGCTCCTTATTTGATTCGTGCTATTCTCCTAATAGATGGCGCCTATGAAGATTATTATTAATTTGATTTCTAATAGATATAGAGCTACATTATTTCATAAATAAATGTATGCAGTGTTTCCGTCCCGGCTTAGACACTATAATCATAGGAGTCGGTTAAGCCGTTAGCGAGTTATGGTGGGCACAAAAAATGCGTACAGAAACACACACACACACACACACAAATTAGACCTAAAAACGTAGTCGGTTAAAAAATATTTGGTTTTATATTTCATGTATTCGATATTATGCACACAATTAATTGATTATCAGAATCTTTTGAAAGGAATGGTAGAAAGCCGAACAAAGAACATTATCTGCCTTAAAATTGTGAGCACACTGACAGCTTTTACATGAATGATAATTTTGACCATGGAAGTATTACTTTGATTTAGTGTCAACAAACTGACATTGTGAACATCCGCCACACTTAGTAAGGGATTTATGGTCCACCTTTCGAAAGTTGTTTGGACAAAATTCTTCATCGTAAACTTTTGATTTATACATGTTTGTGGTTCGACTGTGATGCGGACGTCGTCGGGTCGCCGGCATATAGCCAGATGCACTAAAGATGGCAAATATATAAACACAATGTGAAAAATGTATGTATCTACAAGTAACAGAGCGAACGTTATCGTTTCAGTGTATGTTCCGTTGGTGTTACATATTTAACTTTTATAACGTTTATCTGATAGAATAGAGGGTCAAAAGGAGAGTCCAATATAAATTATTTCAACCCGCGGTTGCATTTACTTTCGGTGATATGATTTTTTTTAAATATATAATTACATCGATTTGGAGGTTAGGTTCATATAAAATAGATTGTAGAATTTTATATAAATATAACTTCAAAATAGATGTAATATATTATATAGATGTAAATATTATTCGCGTGGAGCGCGAGGGCGTATCGCCAAATCCACCGTATCTCACCAATGAGGGAGGGGTCGGG
>WYDE02201931.1:0-10160 GCA_009867175.2 Adela reaumurella
GGATCTCTTGAAAATCAGCAGCGCAGTCAATGCATGCGCATAAGCTGAAGAGGTTCCAATTCATCACAAAAAAAATTAAGTTATATGTTTTGATTATTATGTTTTGTATATGAATTGTTATTTTTTGTGTTGAATAAAAAAGTTTCATTTCATTTCATTTACATACATGATACATACCATCACGCAAACATTCCCCGGAGGGGTAGGCAAAAACAATTGAGCCCCATTTGACACATTTCTGACATATGTACATCCTTAGCTTTATCCGCCGTTATACATGGCTTCATGCATGCACGCCGGTTACGGGTGCTGCGAGTTTGGCCCTTCCGTAATAGGTTAAATATTTGGTTATGGATATCCGTCTAGGGCTACCCCGATCCACCTTTCCTTCATCATTTGCTTCATATATTTTTTTGATCAATCTCTCACCATCCATTCTCTCCATGTGCCAAACTATCTAGTCATACCTTTCTCTATCCTTGTCGCTATGTCTTCTTTCAGTCCAAATTCTTCTCTTACACATTTATTCTTCACTCTATCTTTCAAAGATGCATCACACATTTTTCTTAATGACCGCAATTCAACAACATTTATTCTACTTTCATATCGCTTCTGCCACACCCAAGATTCACTGCCACAAATAAGAGTAGGGACCAGGAAGCTATTATGAATAGCGGTGATCAAAGAACTGCCACATAATTTTACTTTGCATTCAGGATGAGTGGATCCGTTCTCAAATATTTTGGTGGGTGTAAGCAAAATACCTACTAAATAATAATACAGGAAACATTTTGTCTAATATGAATGTTTTCGTAGATACAGAAGGAGTCTCCAGGCAAGTAATTTATCTTTCGCTTGTGGGTTTCCGCGATTTAATGAAAAATTCAGTAAATCATTCGTTGTAATTTTAGCGAACTCACTCGATGTTGTAATAAATAGTAATTTCGCTAGCTCGCCGCGCCACGCCCGCGACTGGGATTGCTAACGTTCCAGCCAGGGCTGTCAGTGATTGCTCTGATGTGCTCTGTTATCCGAAAATAGGTTGTTAACCTTCACAGTCGCTGCTTCAATCACCATTCCAATTGTATTATTTACGTTCGACACTTTCGATGAAATAGTGTTACAACTCAAATCTTTACGTACTTTGATATTCTTTACATATTCGAAAACAATAGGCAATTTGAAGCAGACACGTTAATTACTAAAATATAACTTATCACTACTTAGAATGTAACCAACTGTAGTGGCAGTGGGCTGGTCACATGTTCCGCTGAGCGAATAATCGTTGCATGGATACAAGTGCTAGAATAGAGCAGACAGAAAGATCGACTTGGTCAAAAGCAGGTTAAAAAGAGTGACGAATACTTATGGGTTGGATTTTTGAGGGACCTATATTATCCAGCAGCTACATTAAACCAGCAGAGGAAAAAATACGATGACGAACAGAAAATGTGTAACATATAGGTATACGTATACATACTGAAACTTCATGTCGCATGTTACACTCAAGACACTTGGCGAATAAGAACTAGGCAGAAAACTATGCGCCGTGTTCTTACACCATCACCTTACAAATCATTCGACCATCACGACACTTTCCCTATAGTACGTTACATCACAAGTCCGACTTAAATGCGATACAAGTGCGACAAATGATGGGGCTGGGAGTCGTGAGAGTAGTGGGAGTCGTGATAATCGTGTGAGTCATGAGTTTAAAAGGAAATTCTTTCATAGGTGTCTCAAGACACCTATCGTACTTTTTTGTAGCCAATTACTTGATTCTATCTATATTGATTTTAACTGAGCCTTAGACAAGGTCGCCCACCAAATGTTACTATGTATAATAGCCTAAGACGATACAATATAAATGTATTAATATTAATTGTACTCCATACTTGTTAAACCGAGTACACCCAACGACTATGAATATGCGAGAATACTTATAGCTTCAGGATTCCCGCAGGGTTCTATGGTGGTCCGTTATTATTCACAATAATAATTCTGAATTAATTGCGAGTAGTACGTCTTACAAAGCAACATACCCTCTCGTGGCACCTTAACTTGCATGAGTAATGGATGTCACTATGAGCTTGCTGCTAGATTTTATAAATTTATGGTGTCTATTTTATAATTTTGAGATACAAAAGCTAAATTTCGAATATTCAACTAAATATCTAAAATATTTCTTAATACGGAATCGGATCATTATAATCGTTGGCTACCCTATACGTTAATGTACGGACGCGCGTCAGTTTGGTGCGTGCAGTTATTTTGATATAACGAGCGGAGTCGCTCTATCCCGCCCGCGATCATATTTGTGGTGCGTCCAACTCGCGTACGACATTCTCGGCTTTTTGTGGAGATCATTCATAAAATTATCGAAATTATTTCATTTGATATTCAATATCCACTGCAGAATGTAGAATTTTGTAGTCACGACGGGAAGCAGAGACAAATAATTGATTTAATTATCCGCCCGGGTGCATGCAAGAATAGGGTTCGTTTACAGCACCTAATTAGTAATTTCTCAAATTTACACCTACATTATAAAAGCAGAAATGTTTCTTCTTGTTTATTCGTGTACAAAGCAAAAGCTCAGTAAATTATCGGCGCTTATTGCGTTGGGCCGAACGGGGTCGCCCTAGGCTAACATAACATGATCAAATAATAACCTTTTACGGAAGGGGCAAGTCGCAGCACCTGTAATCGTCGCGAATGTATGTAGGTGGATGAAGCAAAGGATGTATATCAGGAACGTGTCACAAGGCGCTCAATTGTCTCTGCCTACCTATCCGGAGAAGCGGCGTGATGGTATGTATGTATAATATGTAAGGGAGCGTTCCCATACCACGTGTCCGGTCCTGGGGGAGGGGGTTTGTCAAAATACGGCGGTCTGCATTCACCCTCTTCGTATGGTATTTAAAAATATATTTAAAAAAGACTACAATTTTTTTCTAATTTTACATAATAAATCGACTCCAGCCGACTGAAACAGTATTCGCGTTGTCACATTCAAAAGTCAAAATTAAACCGTTAATTCTTAATTCACATCCTTTCTTCGTTCATCCTTTGCTTATTTAGCCAGAAGCCATTTTAGCACAAATTCAAAAGTTATAAATATGTGTGCTCGCAGTGGGGATCGAGCCCGCACCTCCCGCTTGAGAAGCGTGCTCTTACCCGCTCGGCAAATCTGACACTAACTAACATAAATCTACTTCATAAAATTCTTGAAAACACTGACTCACTAATTCATAAGACAACGCACTGGGTATAGATTCTGAACGCGGCGTGACGGTGGGCGATGCGTTTATATGTATGGACTTTAGCGGGCGAGACGAAGTAACTGCATACATAAAAACGCATCGCCCATCGTCACGCCGCGTTCAGAATCTATGCCCAGACTATACCGGTGGGCATAGAAGCATGCAACTTTGCATCATAAGCTCCAAACTAAGGTAGGTGAGCTGTAAGGATTTTCGAAAACCGCAAATATCAATTCGTTTGACCGATTTTTTAAATATGTAAATATAGTCCGACATAGCTCTTTTTGTGCATGGCTGGGGGCGACACTATCGCGTCATCGCTTATATGACGTTTCGTTTAGTATTCGTTCGGTATGGCGACCGTTTAGTTCAGTCAAAATTTCACGCACAAGAAGATCTACCTATGTTGGACTATAGAACATACATATTCGAGGAACCCTCAAAGTGCCATCTGACGACGACTTTCCGAATTGCGATTATTTTCTTTCGGCTATCGATGTAGGAGGGAAATTCTACGAAAATAGTTCCGCTCATTAGCCGTTGCCGCCAACAGATGGCGCTGGTCTAAAAATATCTTTCTCAGTGAGAATGAATACAATGATCTATTTCTAAAACGTATAATAATGACAAAACTCTTCAAAATGACACACAAAAATAAGAAAATTACCGAATAAAGTTCTGTTAGTTTAGCTTAGTAAGTAACGCTGACGTCTTTTTGACATACCTACGCAGTGGCTAGGTAGATATAATCTTAAAACTTACCCCATATCGGAAGATTCCTGAGTACACTAGGACTGACGTTATCGACGTGAATTTTAACCAGAAGCATTTCGGAATCCGCGCACTGCAAGTCAATGTCAAAGTCATACCCGCTACTCTCCGGATGATTTTTCATACTGGCAACTTATGTCTTAATATCAACACGATATTGCATTTCACACACGATAAAATTCGTTTTTTACAGTGGAAAAATAACCTCAAACTCACTTTCGCGCGCTTTACACATTTGACAGTTGGCACAAAATGGCGATTACACGTGTTGAACTTGTCCCATATATTGGCGGCAGAAATAGCTTAAATTTAATGGTTTTTCGCAGCAAGAAGACACTAAAACGGTAAAGTGCGGTGGCGTATTGGTGAAGAATTCGTAGAACGGGCTCGGCTGTTGTTCGCGCGCTATTTCTGTAGCGTGTTGTCAACATGGCGCATGGCGGTCGTATCGGCTGGTAGACGACCGCCAGACGCATTTTTATTTGGTGTAAAGGTTTAGTGTAAGTTCAGTGTTAGCGTGCCTTAAATAGAACGTGCATTTATGGCCGCCGCATCCTAAATGCAGCAGCCATATGTATGACTTAGAAGACCCGTGTTTGTTTTCATTATGTAATACTATTCCATATGTCCAAAATTTTCGTCACTCAATTTTGAATGAAATTTGAATTGATAAAAATTCGGGGTCGGTTTTAATGTGGGCCCAATCATGAAAAAGTTAAATCAAATTACTGAACTCATACATTTTCGATGGTTTTCTGATTAAAGTAAATTATAAAAAAAAATTAAGTAGTTCTTGGTCTACAAAAAATTAAATAAATAACTCTGAACCTATGTTTCTATAGTAGCAAGGACTTAACGGTGAAATGGACCCTAATTCAAAACCTGATCAAAAATTCGCAAATGTATCTAACAGAGTTTAGTACTGCTGTTAGAGAAGAATCTCTATAAAATTTACGGTATTTTTTGCTCTTAATTATTAAAACTCATAAATATTGGAAAATACAGTGTATATATGTGAGAAAAATTATAACCGTAGCTGTATATGTTATAATGTGTCCAAGAATTAACATAAAAAAAAATTATGTTTAAAACACATCAAGCTGAGTGTAATCAGATAGGTAAATATTAACAGTTTATGTTCGTAATCGGGGTTAATATTTATTCAATAACGCCTCATCAACCAATTTTTAAATTTTTCGTTTTAGGACTTCCTTTGCACCAATAGGTATAGTATGAACGACGGAACCCTTGGCACATCAGTATTCCCTTAACCGTTTTTTTTACTAAAGCTACGGTTAGTGTTATTTGATTGTGTGTGTTATGTGTGTGTGTATGTACAGCTTGTTTATGTGTTTTCAAGCAGACGCATACACCATATCCACAAACTGTGTGTGCAGGACGCGGCGAGTATGAAGACATACAAGGAATACTATTGACCGATTCATTAAACATGAGCCTCGGAAAGAATGAGGCGATGTTGGAATGTAACTCTAGAATAGACAAGGTAGATGTACTCCAGTGTTGTCGTATCGTAACAGGCTTCGCGATACCGAAGCTGTCGTTAACTCAGAATGATCCTACCAAATTTCAGCCCGATCGTCCAAACCGTTTAGGAGAAGTGGACCTTGAAATTTTTCCACCGAATTTTCTCGCCAGTTCTTCTAGGAAGTTGAAAATTGGTGGTGGCGAACTATTGGCATATACAACAAAACTACAAAATTTCAGCCCGATTGGCCCAACTGTTTACGACGAATTTCCAGCGAAGCTTATCGCCAGTTCTTCTAGTAAATTGAAAATCGGTGCGTGGCGAGCTAAAATTTCAGCCCGATCGGTCCAACCGTTCAGGAGGAGTTGTGCGGACAAAGAGACGGACAGACAAACAGACACAAACAGTTTTTTAGCCCTAGTCAAGAACTAGGCTTCGCTTCGATCGGCCAGCAAAAACTCACAATCTACGTAAATGTGTGATGTACGCCCTCTGCAGATTTATATCGAGGAGTGTAGGTATAACACATATTTACGTAGATTTGTGAGTATATGTCTGTTTTATCGGCACATTCCTATGGCCCCGCATTCTTGCCGATGCTCGTGTTTAATGAATCGCTCTATATCATGGAGTTGGATCTTTATTACATTACGCATTAATTAAATTTCATGCTCTGTTCTGTCATTGTGGCACATTCTTAAGAGCGCTGTACTACAGCTGGACTTCGCAAAGGAGATATGCGTATTTCTCTATACACTTTATTCTCAAAAATAACACTTTATATTATAACTAATTTTATTTGAATGTTTGTTAAGACTTTTACGGCAATTCGACATATTTTTGTATTTTTCGACGAAACGTCGACTAAAGTAAGCCTACCATCTATACCGCCTAACCGAAAAATACATAAATATATTTGAATGTTGTATGTACGCATGAATTTTCAAGAGAATGTTTGAATATAATCATAATATAGTTCATTTCACGTAGGTATTACATTTTTTTTACTCTCATTTACATGATATGAGAGAACTTTAGTCATACACTTACACGGTGACCGACCGGCTTAGAAGTGGGTTCCCTCACGATGTTTTCCTTCACAGGAGTGTCAGCGGCCATTTAGCACAAATTCTAAAGTTATAAATATTTTGCTCCCAGTTTATCGGGGCGGGCCGGCAAATTAAGCGGGCATCGAACCCGCACCTCCCGCTTAAGAGGCGTGCTATTGCCCTCTCGGCCAGTCTGACACTGTGTTAAGACACACATTAATAATAAAAAATCCAAATTATAATATCCCATTTTTTTTCTGTTTTATCGTAAAACTAGGCGATTAATTCATTATTTTATTACATTATTTATGGACATAAAAATAATAATCATGTAAACCTTTCCGTGGATTTAGATAACCATTCATACTATTAAGACTCTAAGCCAGAAGGTAGGCAGGAACAATTGTCCTGACATACATCCTTTGCTACATCCACGGGTGCTGTGAACTTGCCTCTTCCGTAAAACGTTACCTACTTGGTCATGGTTAGCGCACCTAGACCGGCCGCTCTGGCCCAGTAAAACCGTGCGTACATATGCCATTCTTCTTTGCGAAGCAGCGCTGTAGTAGAGGACCCTTAAAACAGCAAAAAACTGGTCATGTAAAGTTTAATCAGACATTTCAAAACAAAAAAAAAATATACCTATACGGATCCTCTGCATTTAATTTTCATATGTATGGATGAATTTATAAAATCTGTTTTACATGTGAAGTATTTTATTATAATTTAATATTATGTTATTTATCACAGATCCCCATATTCCATTAAGCAGTTTTTGAATAAAAGTAAAACTTATCTGCCATATGAACGTTTTTTTAAATAATATCCATCTTGAAAATTTGTCATCCCAATTTTGTGTTAAACTTTCGCGAATCTGCAAAGAATCATTAATCGATGTGTAATTTAATAAATATTCACTCCATGGTCATACTCATACATAATGCAGGCTGTATTTGAATCAACAGCGCTCCTTTAGCTTATTCTGTAGCCAAAACTGTGCAACTTTAGTTCTACAACTTTAGAAAATTCGGAAAAAACAATTCACTTTCTCCATTCATTGAACGTGAGATAGGTATGAGGTTGAAAATGTATGGCGAAAGATTGTTTTTCGAATTTCCAAAAGTTTTATAACAAAAGTAGCACAGTTTAGGTTAAGGGGGTTTAGGGGGTTACAGAATAACCCCCTAAAATAGTAGTAACTAGATTTCTTTTAATAACGGAGGGCCATCCATCGTCATGCCGTGGTTAGGTATGGATACAAATGTGAGTAATGCGCGATATGTTCTGGCATACACAGACATACCCATTATGTAATCCTTAAGGCTGTACTGATAGTATCGAAGATAATCTGCAAACACCACTCTGATTAACCTTAAGGTATTTTTACCATTACATGTAATAATATAAACGTTACTGTATTCATCAATTTTAAATTTTTATCTACATAGGTGCTCAGCAGGTATTTATATGATAGGTACCGAAAAAATTAGAATTAAACAGACCAAGCTTTAGGGTCAATTCACATTTCGAGTAAATGAAAGTGAACGGAAGCGTCAAATTCGTTTCATTGCTCGAGAACGAGCGCGGATTCGCGAGAAAGCTAGAGAATACTCGAAACACAACTTGTTTCATAGACCCTTGACCTTGACGTACCTATGGTCCTTACGCCCGTGGACATTTCACTTACACAAATGGTTACCGATTCCCTCTATGACATTGTTGTACTTATAAAAAAAATTTAGTTATTATAAAAAAATAACTTCTTTCTTTCTTTTGCAGTCATTTTATTCGCCCCACTGCTGGGTACAGGCCTCTCTTATTTACATGATATGAGAGGATTTAGTCATACACTTCCACGGTGACGAACCGGCTTGGAAGCATCTATTATAGCAAAAATTATAATGTTATAAATATTGTGCTCCCAGTGAGGATCGAACCAGCACCTCCCGTTGGAGAGGCGTGCTCTTGCCCGCTCGGCTAATCTGACACTCTAATTTTATGTACAAACTAAATCAAGGATGTAATTATGTACATGTTTAAATGTGTTTTCACAAATATGTACCTATGTGTAAGTATATTAATACCTTTTTTTATTTACTAATATTTTCAATTAAATACGAAGTACCTATCTATGTACCATACCAATAATTAGATTTATAACTGGTAGAGAACTCCTTTAGGCTTTAAGTCCGCTTTTTGATAATTTTTTTTGCAACAAAATATACTTTCATTTCATTTCACGTCGACCTCGTGTGTCGACGTACGTCTTCAGGGTACAGTCCTCCAGTCCTATCATTCCGCTATTTTTTTTACGTAAAATTAACTTTCTGTATCACTGTAAGTTATCGCTCAAAATGACACTGACATGCTGTTCGACGTAGTGTGGGATCTTCCTCTGCCATATGGACAAAATACTTCTGTACTTTAAATGGTGTCTGGAAATGTAGTTGTGGTAGTGAATGAGATGTGCTGGTTGAGGTTCCGTGTGGTGGTGCGACATGGTAGAGGCCTACGTCCAACAGTGGATGGACACAGGCTGATGGTTTAGCCATGGTGTACCTGGATCTCAATAATTTTTAATTGATTTAATTTATTAAATAATTAAATTTGATTTAGAATAAATACTCTCATTCTTATAGAATATTCAGCAACTGCACTTCACACACAACACACTTCTTAGGTGCATTATACGAGTACCATAATTTATTTTTGTGGGACATGTAAGTTTTTTTTAATAATAATTTTTCTCATGAGACGGACTTAGAAATTGGTGATCTCACGATAGATTAAACAGAAAAGTACCAGCACGCGAATCCATCTCGGTGTAAATAGTACCTATAATTTTTTTTTTATTATAATTTTGGGAGTTTGAAACCCCAAAACTGCATGCTTTCCGTCCGTTTCTACCGTTCATAGGTATAAGATGAATTTCGCTTTTATTTGGCTATGTACAGTGGCTTGCTTCTCTATTACGAATATAGGAACTTTTGATATTTATTCGCTATAAATATCTTGGCACTGCCGCTAAGTTTTAATTTAAAAAAAATTAGAGATACCAACGCTTTACGCCTATGTATATCCATCTTACTCTAGAGGTCGTGGGTTCGATACCTGATCGCGCACAATTTTTCCGCTCTTCAAAATATTGGTTAAAATTTGTGTGCAAAATTACAATGTACCACGGTGAAGTAAAACACAGTGAGGAAACCTATACACTAACAATACGAATGTGTTGTAGTGTATAAAGGTTGGCTAGAAGAAATTGCCTCCGGCAATAAGTCCGCCTTCTGCTAAGCAGAATAGTTTTATATTTATTTATTAATGTCTCTGCCTCATCAGTACAAAATCTATCTGGACAAACAGGACAAATGTCGTTCATTATGTAGCCATGGGAAGCATTTTAAGAGTGCAAAGCCTGAAACTGAAGCTTCACTTATAACATTTAGAATATTATTCAACTCATACTGCTGCCTTGTTTGTATGTACATATATATATTATATTATACATACATGTATACATATCACTTACGCTGAATCCCGACAATCGGGGTAAGCAGAGCAATCGGTGTTGTGCTGCAAGAACTCCGGTAA
>WYDE02201952.1:0-10159 GCA_009867175.2 Adela reaumurella
CCAAAGATTTGTTAAGGATAAGTGTAATTATAGGTAGCAGCTCATCCAGTATCAACGACAGCATGGAGACACTTATGTTTTTACTAGTACCGAAGTCTACAGAGTAACCGAGATGTCAAATCGGATAACGCGAACTTCACAGCGAACGTTATCATTCCATCATGATTGGGTCATACCTCGTATGTCACGCAATAGTGCCCCGTGATCTGTACCTTAGTCGCCTGACTCCTGACGGAGCGACACGGTACTTTCCCATTTTAATCCGGCTACACCGAACTAGACGGAAAACACGTATAACGTAGCCGTTTCACCCGTACTGCATTCAGTGCGGTGGTACTGACCCGACACGTCATGGTGGGGTCTCACGACCTGCAGACCACACTAGACCACATCAGGCAGTGCTAGGCCGTGTCGCGTCTATGCGGGCGTTCGCGCCCCACGGCGACGAGCCGGTGTTGGCGCGGCCTGCTGCGGCTGCGGGCGTGTTGTGACGTTCGTAACAGTGACGTCATTTACGCAACAAAACGTTTTAAAAATTAATGTACACTGAAGAATTGTGGCTTACACTTAAAAAAGCAGCAGCCATTATTTATAAATTATTCATACATTTTATGAAATAGTAAATACATACATAGAGTGAAATTACGGGCAAGTTTCGCAACGTGAAACGGGGGCAGACCGGAGGTGCCTGACTTAAAATAATACTCGAGGCGTAATTTTCTCTCCGTAGCTCCTCGACACACGAGTTCTTGACACAAATGCGACGGCGAGCGGGCTCGGGCGCCAGCGCCTGGTCTCCTACCGCCTCCTACCGCCTCCGCCGCGCCGCCGCCGTCTCCTCCGCGCCGCCCTGCCGTCTACGCTGCGTCCGGGCGGCGCCGAAATATGAGGTGGTGAGGTGGATGGGGCGCCCCGTATGCCCCTAAGCGGTTCAATTAGTCCGTGCCCACTATTGACGGTCACTAGTCGACATACTGATGGATTAGTGTCGGGCCGCTCCAACACTGGCGGCCTCCCCCCGGGGCGGCGCGGTGGTGCCGCCAGCTCAGCCTCTTTTGAGGTGATGTCACCGCTTCCAGTTGATAAGTGACGTCTGCCCGAGCGCAGACTGAACTGAAGCTAGCACCGCAGCGCTTCTTCGCGATTCCCATCACCAGGATTTTTTAAAATGTTGCCATGCTCGTCTCATTCAGTTGATGTATAATTCGAGCCCCTCCACACATTGGAACCTTTCGTTCTTCATTCAATGTGTAAGGCGTCGTTTATCAGCGTCGTTGGCTCAGTGGTTGCGATATTCGGTATGCGATTACTGAAGTTAAGCACTGCCGAGCGCGGTCAGGTCTTGAATGGGTGACCGCTTGACCGTTGTCGCTGGTCGTGGTTCCGATTCCACGTTAAACTGTAGGTCCCTTCCCTATTCTTACATGGTAGTAGGATTGAACCCGCCCGGGTTGGTACCACCGCACTGACTGAATGTCGGTCGAAGCGGCTATGAAACATAGTTCGTGTTTTCCGTCCACTTCAGTGTAGCGGGCTGGAATTGAGGGAAGCGCTGACATGACAACTACATATTCACCAAGGTGTTTAGGCTGACATCACTGGTACCAGAAAACTGGTGCATTAAGTGATGTAGCCTTCCGTGTCAGTTTCCATAAAAAAGGGGACCTATATTTTATTTAGCGGACGATATCGAACATTCGTTGCCCGCGAACAATACGAAATAGCTCTAATTCCTAGTCAACGATTGTTCCATTTCTCCAACAACTCGACGTTTGAATTAAGACAAAATCATTTTAGGCATTGTTTATGTAACTTACAAATATATTGTATATTGTAAGCTACATATAAAGCGCCAACGACCTACTAGAGTGAGTGAAGAGGCTTGTTTACACTGACGGATCGAGTTACGATCCAGTTTATTCCTTACTTTTCATAGACTGCCTCTGTGACTGCCGGCTTTAGTCCCGTCCCGTCGTTGTCGAGGTCGACGTCAATGGAATAGGGCTTTTTTATTGGTCGCAATATAATACATTGGCTTTTCTTGGTATGTTGCTTGCGTCGTGGACGAATTTTAGTAAAATATACTCTATAACTTACCGTGTAACGACCGTTACTTCCGCAGGAAGTAGGTAAATATAAAAGTATTCAACCTTTATATCCTCATCACCCGAAGGTAGTCTGTAAGAAATTGCTGTATACTGTAAGGTACATAATAATAATTAGCCTTTGTACACTGTTGTTTTCTCCATTTGTTTCCTCTATTATTGTTCTTTGTGCAATACAGTATTTCAATCTATCTGTCATTCCGGTTTACAATCTATCTGTCATTCCGGTTTAATTACCTCAGCTGTGCGTCTGAGTAATAACTAAGTAAAATGTATCAGTATAATTTAATACACAGCCAGTAATAAGTTCAGCGTCGGTGGCTCAGTGGTTGCGATATTTGGTATTTGATTACCGAAGTTAGGCAATGCCGAGCGCGGTCAGGTGTTGGATGGGTGACCGCTTGACCGTTGACGCTGTTCGTGGTTCCCATTCCACGTTAAACTGTAGGTCCCTTCCCTCTCTTGAAATGGTTTTAGGGTTAAACCCGCCCGGATTGGTACCATACTTCGTGTTTTCCGTCCAGTTCAGTGTAGCCGGCTGAACTTGAGGGAAGCGCTGAAATGGCACATACCGACATAATTCACCAAGGTGTTTAGGCTGACATCACTGGTACTAGAAAACTGATGCATTATGTGATCTAGCCTTCCATGTAAGTTTCCTTAAAAAATTATAAGTATAGTGCACAGAAATATGTAAATTATACTAAAATAAAATAAATTTAGTGCCAAATTAGGGTGAAAATATACACTTAACATATGTTATTTATGCACATAACGGGGCACAGTACTCTGCAGGCCGTGTCAAGTCGTGTCTTACTCAAAGTAAATATTTTATATTTAATCGAAGAAAATTTAAAAAATAGATCGATCGATTTTAAGAACAGTTATATGTATAAAGTGTTAGTCTGCTACAAAATAATGTTAATAGTTTCTTGTTGTTTTTTTAAATCAAGTATTTTCCAAAACATCGAAGCAAAAAATATCGTAATGTTTAATGGTAAGGCCGCCATTTTCATGAAAAATTTTAATGCAATAATCGTCTTTGCAATAATAATTCTGTTGGAGACTTTTTAAATGTATAATGCGCATCTCTGAAAAGTTAAATTAAAATAAAAGGTGCCTTGAAAAATTCACTGAAATGTAGTTTTTATTATCATCGTCCTGAAGCTCCTTTCAATAAGTGGGCGACTGTCGATCTACTTAACCCTTTTTCCTATCAGAGAGTAAAGGGCGTATGCCCCCATTCCTTTATCGAAATGGCAGTGTAGAAGCTATTTTAAAATCTGAACTGTTTTTCCTGTGTAGGTACATTTACCTATATTTGTAAATATTTGTATAGGTATATACCTATAGGTTTTTCTTGAGTCGCAACCTGGTATGCCCGCAGTTCCGGATTTTAAAATATAATTTATAAACTGTGTGCAGAATTACTATGCAGGGTGAAGGAAAACACCGTGATCGCTAACAATACTAATGTTTTGTGTATAGTGCATTAAGGTTGACTGGAGGGATTGCCTTTGGCAATAAGTCCGCCTTGTGCTAAACAGAAAATATGTATACTTTATTTATTTTTATGTGACCCGCTTAAAAATTAGTTAAAATTAATGGCGAAAATTTAAAAACATAATCATAATCATTGCCGTTTACCGTCCGCTGCTAGACATAGGCTTCTCCAATTTTTTTTCCAACCCTGCCGGCACTTGGCAACCGCACTCACCCTCAAACTCTCATCGCCCCACCTGACGGGCGGTCTTCTCACACTTCGCTTTTCGCTCAAAACATGAATAAATATATCTTATTAAAGTTTTGTCTACACAAATATACACCTAGATTATGCCATGTTAAAGTAAACAGTCGGTTAAATTTGCGACTACCTTCTGTTAAAACGACTTCATATTCGACAATTTAACTTTTTCGCCGTATTTATTTGGTAATGTTAATACGCTGGAAGTATGCAAATACGAGTAAATTACTAAGCACAACTAACCGTGGAACTCTAGTCTTTGAGTTGAGTTGCGACTCCGAGGTCTTGCGAACTCCTGCTCCTGTTCTAGCGCTCCGGAATTTGAGGTTTACTTATTTCGCACTAATAGCTGAATTTGCAGATAATATATTTAAGCGCGGAGACACACTTTAATCACGCTAAAGGCAACTATAAAAGTTAAAGTTAATTTACCCCTTATGCAATGTTGTCGGCTAATGTGAGTAGAGTGAAGTTATTAAAGCCATGTTTGCTCATTTTGCGGCAACGTGAAAGCTCTCTTCACAATAATTGTCTCGGGAGCCGAGGCAGAAACATTCTGCAGTAGCTTTTGAACATCAAAACATGCGATTGTTGCTTTTCTTTTTGCTTTATCAAATACAAGAACAAATAACCTGTAACGCGATTTTACCGTGAGCTGCCAATATTTATTAAATAAAATGGCTATTTACTGTCGATAAGCACACTCATAATGATACGGATGATCAAGCCATAACACATGAATACCCTCTGCAGCACTCCTGAATGAGGTGATTGAAAGCTCACGACGCGACTTGGGAACTCTTAAATTAAAAAAGATCTAGTCTGTTCTGGGGATTCCGTCCGATGTCTTTTCTCTCTCTGATGCGACTGTTACAGAGAGAACAAATGCGCTCTCAGCGCTGAAACAATACGTACGGAATCCCCAGAATGTAGGCCCTGAAGCTCCACGGCCGCGAACGCCCGAATGGCAACATGTTTTCTCACTGCTCACCATCGAACCGCGCAATGTTATACCGCTATGGTACATATCCTATAACTATCTTCAGTTGTCGCAGAATACGTCAGTGAAAACCCCATGTGAATTGATCGAGTTGTTCTTGAGTTATAAGCAGAACATAAAATACCGACGGCTCATAGTTACACAGGTAATTGCATAGGCAGTTACATAGGCAGTTACAATTTTCTGTTATCTCTTAGGATAAAAAGTTTATGTAACCTAGTCTGACGACCCAAGATATGGTTGGTAATTTGCTTCTTCCTTAGAGGCCAATAAACCCACATACATACATATTTTTATAAATATAGGCGGACATTTATTAGCTGTGCCTTGGAAAACCTGAAAGCTGCACAAATGCAAATGAAATTATATAAACGCGCCCGTCGCGGCCACGGCGCGGCGGGGCTTTAACATAACTCACTAAAATATTTTCCACCTGAACTGGAAACTGGGGCGAGATTCATAAAATTTCGGCATTTTTCTTGCACCTTATTACCCATTCCACAGAAACACCTGAAGGGTAGCGTTCTGTCCGTCCGTAACGTATTCGTTCGTGGTAATTTATCAACTGCACATGAAGTTAATTACCACGCTACGTGCATACGAAGACTCGGCGCATAGGAACGGCGACAGGGCGGCGTTGGCTCGGTACCGGGCGGGCGGATGGTGGGCGGAACAGAGCTGCAGCGGCACGATGAAGTTCAAGTTCCAACAAGACGCATAGTTAATTATTTCATTCCCCCGTTGAGATTCGCCAGCTCTATAACCGCTTCACTGGAGCAAATTCGATTCAAGTTTGACTTGGCCTCACGATTTTGAATATTCCATTTGACGCATTCAGTCAAATTCTGATGCGGGATTGCGGAGTCGTTAGTTAAATGAAGTGAAGGAAACCGACAGTAACAATCAGATACCTATTTTCATATATAGTAAGAGCGAATTCGTTTCATAAGGAATGAGAAACTGCCGGCGGGTACGGTCAGCACACACTGAATGTCAACAAGTCGCAACATTACATTTATATCCTTGCATTTATATTTTTTTACATTCCATTTCGATAACGTCAACAAAATCGCCAAAAAAATTAGAAAGTTTCTTCTTCTTTACGCTATTAAAGAGTGGGCCGGAGATAATGCGGAATCAATTGTTAATCAAGCTCTCGAACTGTAGTTTTGCACTGTAGGCAGTGTCTATTGTGTGGTTAGTCTCAACGTATTGTAGTAAAGACGTTTAAAAAAATAAATCCCAATAAAGTTTCTTGCCGGTTCTTCTTCGTGGGATTAATCGAACAAGGGTGTAAAATGTAATATTTTGACAAATTCCAAGTGTAGTGTACTACCATAAGAATGCTGAATAAGAACTAAAGAACTAAAAGAAGCTTGCACATTTTAATCACACATCCATCACATTTTAACAAAACACAAATTAACAAGATAGGGTCAGCTTCTGACGCCATATTGTTAAAAGACTGCTACCGCTGCAGTGGTAAAAAGAAAGAACTATAAATTTTAATTTAATAAGCTTTCATCTCAGCAGCATCATCATTATTTCAACCACTTGGCTGAGCTTCGTTTAGCCATTCAATTGAACGGCGCCACTAATCAACCGCCTAGACGTTCAGTTCAAGAGCAGATTTATCCAGTTGGTGGCGACATATAGATCAGTATACTTGTAAAGAAACATACTTTTAAAAAAGGGTAAAAGTGAATAAACGTTTTCTTTACAGAAATCGGTGAAATCCGGTGTTCAACATGAAGATCATAAAATAAAGAAAATCGGGTCAAAATCGAATATCAAAAACATGAAAATGTATTGATTGTAATGTTTTTTGCGTATGTTTTAGCACTTGTATAACGCCTACGTCTATTTACCGAAAAATTATTCACATTAAACAACGTTCAATAAATCAAACAAATACTAGTTATCGCATACTAGCTGACGAGGGCTTGTAGTGACCCGAAACAAAGTGCGCAAAGGAGTCTGGCGGCGCCGCCTGGTGGTCCCGACCTCGATGAACACCCTTTTCTACTGCTAATGGGTCCGGATATGTTCGGTGAAGCCATTGAGTGCTGAGTTCAATACCTTCCTTTTCCTATCTAGAATAACACCTAAGTCTCTCAAATTCGTTACCTCTGTTATTGGAACATTATTACTGGTATATTGATCATATATTGGTGATGCGCTACGAATAAATGTGGTTTTCACGAATTTACTGAGGTTGATATTGATTCGGGTTCATTCATAGTATCCTGAGAGAGAATTTAGGTCTTGCAGTTCCAAACAGTCATTAGTGTTTTTTATTGTTTTGGTTATTTTCATGTCATGTGCGTACATTGAAAATTTTACAAGTGATAGCACTAAACCTATATCATACAGATAACCATTATAAGATAGGAGACCGAGTAAAGAATCTTGAGGCACTCCTGATGGAATTTTAATAAATTCTGATCTATAACCTCCTATTACAACTGCCTATGACTGATTTGACAGGTACGATTCAACGCACCGGAGAAGATCTCCGTGTATGCCCAGTGACTTTAGTTTGATCACCAAGATGGTGTGATCTACACGATCGAAAGCTTTTTTGAAATCAGTCTAGACCATATCAACCTGTCTACCTGCTTGAATATCTTTAGTTATGTAGTTAATTAAATGCGCTAAGTTCCTTTGAGAAAACGATTTTTATCTTCTGATATTCCACGAAAGATTGTGGAATAGATTGATTTAATAAATACTTTTTTTCAAACCTTTTACTAACTATATTAAGTATGGATATTACCTTGTAGTTTTAAATTTTAGTTTGAATCCCTTTTTATGGATGGATGAATAAAAAAGGTAAATAGTTATCATACCTATAAGTGTCCTCCTAACAGGCTCGGAATGAGCTGATATAGCCCACAGCCTGACAATAGGTCCGCTGGCAACACCCAGCATGAGATCGGAGCCCGCGGAGCTGGAGGCCGCCGCGCTGGCACTACTAGTGCCCGCCTTGGCGTTGAGCGCGATTCGCTCGATGGGCGCCTCCTGCACCGGAGATTGGAATACCACGCACCACCCGCAGGCGTCCGTCAGTCTGCAAACATGTTTGATTTTTATTTTCATGGGACATTGAGATTGGTTTTGAAAATATTCGCGCGGTGTGCTGTTTAAAATATCTGACGTTAAAAACTACAAAATAAACATTTTCACCTATATTTTATAAAGACAGCAGGATAATATTATAGTGATTAAGTGCAGATTAGCCTGGTTTGTAAATGCTAGCATCTTAATCGAGAGGACGCGAGTTCGCAACCTGGTACGCATGCAGTTTATCCGGATATACAAATAAAAATTACAAAGTTCCCCGATAAAAGAAAACACTGTGAAAAAAACTATACACTAACAATATAAGTCTGTTGTAGAGCATAAAGGTTGACTGGAAGACTCTGGAAATAAGTTCGTCCTCTGCCAAGCAGAAAAGTGTATATTTATTTATATGTGACGTTTAATACATTATTCCATATAAACAATTATGGGAGGTGTAAATAATTGATTTTGACCACATAAGACAATCATATAGGTACATATATACATATAACTCACGCTAAATCCCGAGATTCGGGGTAAGCAGAGAAATCGGTGTTGTGCTGCAAGAACTCCGGTAAATTACAGCACAACACCGACCACCACATTTCGCAAGAAATTCGGACAAGATTTCAAGCAGCATGTAAGTCACGAACCCACCTACTGCATACTTGGTAGAAGTACCGTGCCAAGGTGAGAGGTGGCGAGCATGTCGCCCTTTAGCACGGCAACTTGTCCTTATTAATGAATAATTGTATAAGTGGCGGTCAAATAGGCATATGTCAAGAATTTTCCAATGTTGACTTATTGAGATAGAAAAATTAACAAAAAATCAACTCCATAATAGTAAAATATAATTTTCTATGTTGCGCCTACAACGTGTTATGGTTATAGGCATAGATAAATTTTTAAATCAATGTGTCGGTAGTATAGGCATATGTCGCATGACTTCTGCCGCTTGAACCGCCTTTCAAAGGAACTTATAAGGAAAGTATATCTTATACCTGTTTTAACACCCCAGATATAGATACTTATGCCGCTTATAGCAAAACAAAGGGAATGCTTATATTGTGTTAGTAATGGAAAAAAATGGCGTGTCGTTTAAAGTACTGAAAACTTGAAATTTTACATGCAATGCGTTGCCAATATTTCACTAATTTAGAAATTTAGAATTTAGTTTTTTTTTTCATTTTAAAATGGAAAAAAGGCTCTCCTGAAAAGTTCATTAATTTTGAAATACTTATTAGGCATATGATTCGCACTCGTAGAATTTATCCTACGACTAAATTTACAAACATAAGTAATAAATATGTATTACATATTTATCTTGTAAAAAAACATTATCAACATATATACATTATGCTATTCCATGAAATTTTCCTTGTGTTTCGAAATATTCCATATAGATGTTCATTATAAATTTCACACTGAACATTAAAAATAAACGCTTTTTATTTCAAAGAAATTGAATTTATTTATTGATAATGAAATTCTTGTGTCTAAACACTTGAACTGTGCGTTATCTATCAACCAATAAAGGCATATAAACGAAAAAAAAAATACACGAATGTACGAAGTCATTTGGCGTTCCCGAGTTCAAATGTGTCTTATGTACTTTAACAATTATCTTCTGAAGGCTACTTCATTTCTTGGATTTATCGAAGATAATTTCATCGAGCTAGTCGGACTATACCTATTGCCTATGTATGCGTCAATATAGTATACTCAAGTATGTGTGTTTGTGTCACCTGTCCGTGGGCAAGGAGAACGTCAAAACTTGCGAATATATATTTTGTAGTCCAACAGATGCGTTGAATACTCCACATTTCTTCATTTTCTAAAACTGCGTCAACTATTAAAATAAATATAACTACTACTTTCTGCTCAGCAGAAGGCGGACTTGTTGCTAGAGTTATTATTATAAGTTATTAGTGAGCAGTTTATGCACTAAAACATTCGCATTAGCTTCCCCACGACGTTTTCCATCGGCGAAGTTTTAGATAAAAGAGACCTCTTCTGTTACAAATATATTATTTTTATTTAATTTCGTTATTTGCTTCCCTTCTCTATTTATCCTAGTCAGAGTGGAGTACCTGTCCATTCGACATGCCATTTGCAGGAGACGATAAGGGCCGTGCGGATATGGGTGTCTCAACTTTTACTTTAAAAAAAGTACAATACTTTTTAAATTACCGCGGTCGCTGAAAAACATTTTGAAAACTTCCGGCTCTTCTCGCGGCGACTTTATCG
>WYDE02201963.1:0-10158 GCA_009867175.2 Adela reaumurella
CATCACAATAAAAATTTCTCAAAAAACTCGTATAATTAAATCTATAATTATAACAAAAATTAAATGTATATGTTAACATTGAAAAGGTCGTGTCAAAACACTGCACCATGTGACTGTGGCGTCATCAGCCATACAAAACGCAATGATTTTATCAATTTGAAAATTAGTGTGTGGCGTGCAATTGGCATATAGAATGAACTTACAATATTTTAGTCCTATCGACCGAACCATTTAGGAGAACATCCAGCGAAGTTTCTTGCCAGTTCTTCTAGGATGTTAGCTAAGAACACTCGCGATCAATTCACCTTTCAAAAAAAAAACGGTTCATCCGTTTGGGACTTAAGATGCCACGAGAAAATACATAGATACACAGATGCATACATTAAACTTATGAAACCCCTCTTTTTTTTGGGGGTTAAAAACAAGTTATTTGATTGGCTTGCCATATGAGTAGTACAGCCTAGGTATTCGTAGGGGGTAAATGGGACTGTTCCGGTACATTTCCTGGGTAAATTCAACCCTCGAACACTCGGATTCGTTTGGTCACACCCAGTTAGGAGTTGTAAACCTGCAGCGCTAAATACATTCCGATACGGAGTGTGTGAACAGGATACGGTGTAGTGCGCACTTGTATAGCTGTCGGGGTTCCGTCACATCGCTAGAACATAAATAAATAAACTAATCAACACTTTGTTTTTTTTTTCGGAAAAAGCCTATTTAGGAAAAAAACATAATACAAAAAATATCTTAAGTAGTTAAGCATAATACGTATTCCCCCCAACTTAAAAGAGGCGCTAAAGCCCACCTGTACGGCCGGAATGGCATTCGTCGCCCCCTCAGAATGAGCCGAATGCCCTTAGCCGTCGCTACGTGCGTCACGCACCTGCTATAAGTTGAGCAAAATCCACCTTCGGCATTTAAGTTTTCCCAATCCCTAAATGTTGTCCGATTTCTTTAATGTTTTATTTGTTGTAATAAGGATAGTCTAATCTACGTACCTGTCACTTTTTTAATTAGATAGAACATAAGATATCGGAGATAAATTCAAATTAGTTTTTCATATAAAACATTGAATTATTTTTATTGTAGTTTCATTATGCTTTATTAAATCATTGCTTAAGTATATCAAAACAAAAAAAAAACAAAATAAATTCTTAGACTAGATACTCCTTAGTACAACAGTAAAGAAATCATAAAAATCGGACGTCGTTTAGGGGTTGGGAAAACGTAAATCCCGAAAGACGAAGTCATATGGAGAAAATCAACCTCTGTCTCGTCTTAAATTTATATGTACGTATGTATATAGTAATAATTTGAAGACCATCTACAGGCACCTACCTAATCATATCAGTAATGCATTGCTTTCCGCTACTCACATAGCAGTTATCATGCCCAAAAGTAGAAAAGTAGTTTATGTAGAAAATGGCTATAGGCATTAAGTGTTACCTTTTGCCCTGATATTTATATAACATACACGCATTAACTTAATAAGTCCTATTATTTCACAGTATGTTGTAGTACATACACGCATTAACTTAATAAGTCCTATTATTTCATAGTATGTTGTAGTACATACGCGCATTAACTTAATAAGTCCTAAGTAAAGCTTAATGCATGCACTTCATTTAAGCACAAAATGTATGAGGAATCCCGCTATCACTTCGTATGTACATATGTCCAGTGTATGACTAACTACATTCTTAAACCATAAGTTGACATGTCGCAAGTTCAACATTAAAAAGCATTAACGAATTTACCTTTTAATGTAAATTTTACCTTATTACGAACAGTCAAAGTCTAAAATATCTTACGATATTTAATTACAGTAACTCTCAAGCAAAATATGTATTTATACTTAGGTTGTATTAAGGTCGAAAATCGTATGAACGTGTGTAACATTAAAGCGATTTGAGGTGGGATATTCGTAGTAATCACTCATTGGGCTTTTAAGGGGCAACTAAAAGCCCGGAGCGTAATCGGAAGGTAATCTCGCCTTAAGCCGAACACGCAGATTGGGAGTTCTTTATGAGAAGCCGTGTTGAATATGGAATCGCGAGAGGAGAGGCTTCCAAAACGTGTCTTGTATGGTATCCATGTAAAATTTGTAAAATATTTATAGCTTAATACATGTGAAGCATGTCAAAGTGACAGTGGTGGAACGATACTGATTTCGTGGATTATAATAAGCATAGATTATTGTTGATATTTGGAAAACCTGTAACATAATAAATAAAATGTGAATAAGTATGATAAATGTTTTTATTGACTTAAAGGTGCTCAACCCAAATATGTAATAGTAAAAAGTATCGATACCTATTATGAACCATTTCAAATCAATGTTATAATCGATTAATCAATATTGACTCAGTACTTCAATGTCACTTTGACATGTGTCACAATTATATTTTATTTACAAAATATTTTTAGTCAGATGAAGTAAACTGACTTTTGATGGGTGATTAATTATAGGAATGTATGTATTTGAGGGATGGATTCCTATATTTAACATTAGTTAACATTAATAAGTTATTAAGTGACATGTCTCCTGTCAGTTTACTTCAACTGATTAAAAATATTACTTTAGATCGGCTGTCTGCCCAAAATGGTGGAATATACACCGCCCGACAGCGATTCACATTACGAGGAACAATTACACTAATTCAATTTGGTGGCGCAAATTTCAAATCATTATCGATCGTGCGCAGATAGTGGCAGCAATTCTAGATTCCTAATGGCACTACGATGTCTAAAATATTGCACCTTCAAAGTGTGAAATGCAAAATAAAATATTTAGGTAATTAATGCTGCTTACTAGAGCAATTATCACAGCGGCTAAATTATTTACATACATACCATCACGCTTATTTCCCGGAGAGGTAGGCAGATACCATTCACATGCGTAGTAGTCACAGTATGTGACTAAATCCTCTCACATAATTTAAATGAGAGAGGCCTGTACCCAGTAGTGGGGCGAATAAAATGGCTGCAAAGAAGGCAGATACAATTGAGCACGATTCCACACGTTTCTGACATAAATTCTTTGCTTCATCCATCGTCATACATCGCTTCATACATGCGCGCCGATATTGACTCGCTGATAGTCCTGTTCTTCTGAAGATAAGAGATTTTTTATTTTTTTATTGATGTGACTTTTGAGATGTGACTTTTTCATTTGGAGGCACCTTGAAAGCAAAATTTTACCTACTTCCATAAGCCTTGTATTCTGATTGAGTTGTACTCTCATTGACCAAAAAACGCGTGCTGTACCGCCTAACATGCTAGAGAAAGTGATGGAAAATTAAAAAAAAAGAAGACGAGATTATTGAAAAAGGGGGTCATTATTTAACAAACGTAGTGTTCCAAAAATTATTGATTTCTTCAACAAAACCATACAAAAAGTAAATTTTCATTTATTGTGCTCATTTTCAAATAAATACGTTATATGCCAGAAATACAATGTGTACCATTATTCTTATTTTTTTATGTTAAGCGCGGCATATGGCGCACGTCAGCCACGCTGGGAGGCCGACGACGCCCACAGGCACTCCGACTTAAATGGGTCCTGGAGTGCCATGCCGGCCGGACAGGTGCACCTTCATACTACATTTGAAGGACCCAAGATTGTAGCGCTGCGAGAAAACCTCGGCTGGAAGTGAATTCCACTGTTTGCCCACTCTGTATACGAACGACTTGGCAGAGCGATGTGTCCTCATTTTGGGAATGGTAAAAGTGTGTGAATGCAATCCCTGACCGAGGCGTTGGTGGAACGGGGATGGTGGGATCGCATCGTGCAGCTCTTCAGAACACTCTCTATGGTACAGTCGACAAAACACGCTCAGAGCTCCTATGTCCCTACGGATTTGCAGAGGCTCGAGGTGGGCGGAGATTTTTGGGTTATTAACTAGCCGCACGGCACGGCGCTGTATCGAGTCCAGGGCACCAAGCTGGTATTTGGCAGCTCCGTCCCAAAGATGCGAACAGTACTCCACGCATGAGCGGATCTGAGCTTAGTAGAGCATCAGTTTCTGCGAAGGCGTGAAGTACTTCCGCACTTTGTTCAGGATGCCCAACTTTTTGGACGCTACCCTAGCTTAATCCTCGATATGGCGCCCAAAGTTCAAGTTTACACATTATATATAGTTTTATTTAATATTGGCTGCTATAAATTTGCAGGGCAGGACACTCCCTAAGCTCTCTGGTCAAAAGAGTGCTACAGCAATTTAACCTATATTGCTATCTCAAACAGTCTATAATGCTGTGCAGTAACTTAATAAGGAAAATAGGCTCTCAATCAAGCAGGCAATTGGCCACGAGCGACATTTGCGGTTCCCGATAATTTCTCAGGTTCACTAGGAAAACCTGTGTGAAAAATATCGTTGAGATCGGACCGCGGGAAGTCACTGCACAGACTACGACAACAAAACAACGCACATCAATTTTGGGACTATGTAATACACGAAGGTATTATGAAGACGTGTCCAAAAGAGTATCGGGTCGGGGTACTGGATGGGGGGTGACGGCGAGAGTGATTTACCGCGGGCGGTGCCGCGGGCAAATGCTAGTTTTTAATAGACTTTAAAATAAAATTAGGTAGTTCCGAGGCAGTTTTTTTATGGATTTTGGATTATGGCAGTTTTACTCTAGAAAATTGGCGCCGTGCTGGCGACGACCTCAGCATGCCGACGACGCCCAAAAGCATTCGGTTTCAAACGGGGGCTGCGAATGGCGTGCCGGCGTGACAGGTGCCTTTTGCGATTCTAATAAAAGATCCTAGGTCATACACTGCAGGAAACACAACAGTAGGAAGTGAATTCCACAGTTACACTATGTTAGAATTTTGTAATATTTGTTAAATTTGTATTGTTAATCCGCTTGTATTTAAGAAAAATATCAATAAGATTTCTATTTTCCTCTAATATATAGCAAACAACGTGGACGACAGGCCAACAGACAGAAACAGCCAGAAACAAACAGACAGAGAAAAAAATAGACTTTACAGACAACAATTCGACAATTAGACACCAAACGAAAATCTCTGGAATAGGCCCTTATTTAGAAAAGTAAATATAAATAGTTTTAAACGTCCATGGGCATTCGAATATTTGCGGGGGCTGCAACTACTGCAGCTATCAGCCGGCTAGGAGCAACTACTCAATGTATTTGAAGGACCTCATGTTGTACACATTGGCGGAAATTATGTGGTAGATGATGTGGTGCATTCCACAGATCGGCACCACTGTACATAAAGGATTTACAGAATTGATTTTTCCTTAATGCGGCTGTAAACGTTGTAATGATGTCCTTATAACGACTTTGACTATACAAAACCAAGATTCTTTCGTCCAGCGATTAGCATTTCGTCTGTCCGGCACTCCGACACAAGGTTCTTGATATTTTCTATCTCCCCGCGTGTTTTCATTTCATCACGAATTTATCAACCGATACTCGGAGCCGGTTTTTATAAACAAAACAAAGCATATACATACTTACAGCCAAAATCCTTATTTTATGTTCATCGACATCGTGCGTGGCGCGTTGCGCCCGCGGCGACGATGACACCATGATGTACGTAACTTCTAACTATAGATACGTTGTGAACATCCATACGTCCATTTTACGCAACCTCTGTGCTGCAATATAGATTCACGATCCACGTTCTCATATCACAAGCACTGTTCGTTCATGATTTCATTTCACTTCAAATACAAGACACAATGTTTTGAATAACTTCTTCACTAAGTTTGATGACAATGGTCACGTATAGACGACAAATGGCATTTATTCCTCAAGACATGTGAGAATGTCGAAGTGATATGTTGTTAAATTTCTGGTTTGGGTGTGATACAAATATTATGTAAGCGTATAACTAGGGGTAATAAAGAAAACCTCACTGGACTTACCAAAAATTAATGCACAAAAATCTAAGGCAGCCTTTCTCACAGAAATTGAAGTGTTTAAGACATTTTCAACACTATGAACAAGAAAATATAAGTCACGGAGCAGTTCCGTAGAACTCGTTGCCAGAGACTAACGAATGTATTTTTCGGAATCACCACAAGTCTAGGCGATAACCTTAATTTCTGAGTAGAAAGAACAGACGTAGAAGAGATACTCGTAGATCACCGATAAGGTAAATAAATGAAGGTGGTAGTCAGATAAACAGCTCACAGAAACAGTGAGAAAGAATTTACTCAAGAAAGACGACTACAGTTATAGAATAACTTTCTAGATGGATATAAATACCTATATGTACATATTATAAGAATATGAATTTAATCGACTAAGTATTGTCGAAAGATCAGCGAATAAAAAAGAAATAGTAAATGTTAATAGTTTTCAAGGTTAATTTGAACAGAGTGAATAAGATAATAATATGAGGATGAGGATAACTCTAATATTAACATTAGTTCCGAAGAATATACTTGTACCTGACTGACCTACGTATTTTAATGTAAAATCAGGAATGTTACGTACGAATAGGGAAAGTAAAAAACGAACACACCGCAAATAAATGTGGAAAAAAAATAAAGAGAAGTACTCGTAAGTATCCAACGATGCCTGCTTTAATGTCAGTCCATTCCATCCGGTGAGTTTTGATAAATATTTTTGATTGACTGAGCGACGGGCGAAGATAAGATATGTGAATTGATGATTGCGACATCGAAACGTACTCGCATTCAATGGAAATGCTTTCATTGTTCCAGAGTTTTTTGTGGTGCGATTGTACAACATTCGTAAGCGACGGAACAGCTACGCCGGACAGCATGATCAAGCAATAAATCATATTGAAGTATTTGTCAGAGTTAACCAAGCTGAGCACGCAAGACACAAACCGACCACAGAAACAATACGACGTGATTTACTTAACGTCCAGACACCAAAGGCTTGTTACAAAACAACACTTGACTAAGCGATAGCTTAATGCAAGGAATTAAAAAAATTGGAAATATGTTGGGTCAAAATTAAAAAAAAACAAAGAAAATACATGGTAACACGAGCATTACGACAGACTAAGAACAAGATTAAGTAAATCACACGTGACCAGGCACGAGATTGAAAACACAAAGAAATAAAATTCCAGAATAAAAACAAGACACCGAGAACTTTAACAAAGGAGAAGCTGAAAGACGTACGACATAAAATTACCTCGTTTAGTTCTTCCTGGCGACGACAAATGCAAAAGTGCTTGAGCCTGTCCACGGCACTGCAGCATTTGCTCTGGTCTAGATAGGCGTTCAATGTAAGCATCACTTTCGCCATCTCGAAGATTCATAAAGCGCCTGGATCAATCACATCTTCCCCGAACTCTACCGGACCGCCAACGCAATTATTGAAAAACGTTGACAATGAATTCACACGCGACGCATGTTTTCGTAACATGTATTTTCAACGGAGTGAGGAACATTATTCCATCGCACACCAGAAAGCCATATGTATCGTTTTATGAAGCACAAATAATTGAATTGAGTCCATCGGAACGGATCGGCTGAGTGCTGCGATGCGAGAGAGGCTCAAGCTGATACTGCCGTTATCAGATGCTGTGACAACATACCAACTAGCTTGTATCATTCGATTGGATGGCTGTTGTTTGAGATACTTTTTAGAAATCCGCTATCTCCGAGCATTGTTCGCGGAGGCCGCAGCCGATACTGGAACCTTCAGAACTGGGAACGTCTGCTGTGAGAGCCGATGATATTATGCAAAGCATCCCATTTGAATTACTGACGCCCCGATTCCTCGAATATGACTTGTTTTGATTAAATTTGAATAAAAATAAGACCCAATTTATTCAATGACATCTCTGAATTTAGACCGTAAGCAGAAAATTTTATTTCGGAGAATATGCTAGTAGTTATGAAGATTTTCGCATGTGAGCCATTAAATAAATAGCGTTGTCAAAGCGACGTCAGCTGAATCGAAAAATAATGACGGAACTGATAGTACCACCTGTTGGGTCCGATCGATATAATATCCAGAGAGAGATAACGATCGGCTGCGACTACCACCTAGGATCGTCTCTTTTTAAGCATACCGTAAGTAGTTATTTATTTATTTTATCTTTGCAGAAAAGTTGCAACCTTGGCAGGTGATTATTTGTCCATATGGATACAAGGTGCATCGAGTAGTCTGCATGCCAACACAAATAAAGTGCGCGCGTGCTCAGCATATGAAAACTGAAATAGAATAATAAGTCCTTCTCTATTTGCGAGCCTTTGCAACTTCGCAGTTGTTATTTTTAGCGATGCTTCCAATTTTAAAATTAATCTTATCTAAACGTCAACCCACGCCGACACCTCCCTTCGCACGATAATTTTAGCAGCTGAAGTACTCATATCATTTCCATATCGATTGATTTCCAGCTTTACGAAGGGAATGTATATGTGTGGGCATAAAAAGGGGATATGTACCGGAGGGTTCCGTGCCGGGCACGGGCTAGTGACACGCGCTTACCCGCTTTATGCATTATTCAATGAGCCACGCGACCACGCTCGGACAACCACCCGTACATATCTCTTAAGTCTAAATATACTCTCGCTAAATATACTTCTCCGCTTTTAGTTAAGACTGCAACTCCTAATTATTCAATCTCTACCTACAGTGACGCCAAGACTTTGTTCAGTGTTAGCTGGCACATACATTTTAATGTCATCTTTATGAGTCATAGCTTTAAATTCTGCAAACATTAACTTTATCTCTTTTTAACATTTTATGTTCTAAGAACCCATAATTTTTCGTCTTTCTACAAGTATAATTGTGCCATTTTGTTTTTTTGCACCTTATATTGGGGAACGATTTCATTGTTTGAGCAATACATAATCTTTGGTTTTAATATTTTCTTTTTCTACGTAGGTATGCTTTTTTGAGTTCAAAGTCTATTACGTCAGGTTAAATTTGCTTACCCCACCTTTGCCCTATTCGTTCCGATCGGTTGCCATTTATCATTTCAAGGTGAGAGCCACCAAAACGATTTGCCTCTTTTATCTCCACGGCCTCACAAATAATTTTGAAAGGGACAGCAGTATCGATCGGTGCGACGCATGCCATGCATGTCTCATTGTTTATGCGATGTTGTTTGCAACTGGTTTCCGTGACAACCTGCTGCGATCTATTCACCTCGTGTGCCGGTCTTCCTGTCTGTCGGGCGGGACAATAAGCCATCCAGGACGTGCGTCGGAACATTATGAATTCTTTGTCAAACTCAATCCACAGCTTTGGCAACATTTTTTCATCAATGATGGATGAATGATGATTAATGACATTGATGTCTGCTTTAACTATAATTTTTAAATATGTGCGGGTAATATAGGTATGTGCAAACCGTATATAGGGAGTGCCAACGGGGTCGCAACTAGACTTCGTTGATGCTGGACAATTTAAATGATTTGCCAGGATCAGGGGGAAGAGTTGCAGGTCCCATTCCAACTCTTACCTCCAAGCGGGGCACCCTGGAAAACGTGGGATTGTAATCGGCGATTGCAATCCCAAATTTGCGACTTGTAATCCGCCAATTACAATTCCAGGGCTAACAAAAGCGGAAGACTCGCCCAGACACCTGGCCAGTGGGGCGTTTTATGGCTAAAAACCTCCATGATAAGTACAAAAAACTCTTACACTGGCGACCTTGGACAGGTAAGCGAAGTGTGGGAAGACCACCCGCCAGATGGGACGACGACATCCGGTAAGTCGCGGGAAAACGATAGATTCGTGCTGTCGAGTGCCGGAAGGGTTGGAAACAAATTGGACAGGCGTATGTCCAGCAGTGGACGGTTAAACGCTGATGATGATGAATATAGGTAAGTATATAGAAGGTATTGAATTCGCCTAATTTTTTTTCTAATACAGATTTAATTAATTTATCTTTCTTGTAGTCAGTCTCTCAATTTACTAGTTACAGGACATTTAGTTGGATGTGTCTACAATTTTCCCCGAATCCTTCAGGTGCCTTCAGTGGTACAGGCTACCTGTTAGTTGTCATCTCACCTGTTGAGTGTCCTACAATTACGTCCTTCCTTCTCTTAATACATTTATTAATAATAAATATTTAGGTGTAAGCGAATTTTCTTGATCGTAAACGCGTGTTTCGCAGTAAAAATACCTTACAATATTGCATAGATATAAGCTGATGACATTTGGTGACTTTCAAATGAAACAGGCTTA
>WYDE02201974.1:0-10158 GCA_009867175.2 Adela reaumurella
CGAGAGCGAGTGATAGTCGTATTTGAACTACCTCGCGGTTGAACTGACTAGTACGGGAAGCGTTCCGGTGTCGGGTCATTAGGGTAAATAGTCCGTTTGGTGATACCTATACTTTTAAGGCTCTGCCACCCAGGCCATCGGTACCGTAGGATTGATGCAAACCTATGGATAGATAGAGATACTAATAGGAAATATTCCTGTAGGATTTTGATCTACAGGATCAAACTTGCTGCTAACGCAGCAAATTTTTTACATAACTTCGCTCGATAGAAAAAAAATCTAATCATTCCTCTGTTTTTGCGGCTATCTCTATTGTAAAAATAAAAATAATGAATATATATTTTTTCTCCAAATACAATTTTAAACTCTTTAGTGATGTGTGTTTACAATAATTGTTTTTCCTACTGACAAAAATTATAACTTTTGGCGTAGAATTCGCTCGTTCCATACTTTGTCGTAAGTCTCGTACATCTCCCTCTGTCTACAGTAAACACCGCGCGCGATCTTTGTCTCATCGCTGAGCCTGCGCGTGTCTATGTGATGTGACGTCATGCCTGGAGTGTACAGCCTTAATTTATTATTTAATTTTTTATTTATAAGAATCTGTTAGGTTACAATGTATCAGTCATTATTGAAATTTATCACAGAACCTTGTACATATAAGAAACTAATTTCTCAATCTCTCAATGCGCGTGCATGTACCTACTCTCGAGCTCTACTTCGCAGGCGGCGGTCGGAGTTCTAATTACTTACGTTTAATACTCAATATAAATAATCTCCGGAGCACAGGACCGTACGACCCCGCTGCCTTCCCAGCTTCGGACCCCACCCACAACGGTGGCAGCCCGCCCCAACCCCCCGCCTACAACGTCAACTCTCGTCTCGTTCACAAGCTACACTCACGTCAGAAATATGTACGAAGGTTCTTATACTTGATTCCTGTATTTCATGTTTTTTTCGGCTGTATCTTGCTCTAATTCTAACCGCGTTAAAGTATCAAATCAAATTAAATCAAATATATCTTGTCAGCCTTGATAGCTCAGTGGTGCAGACAGTCAACTGTTTGTATTGATTGTTAAGCAACGCTGGATGCGGTCAGTAATTGGATGGGTGACCGCTCGACCGTTAAAGGCTGACCGATGTTCGGATTCCTCGTAAAACTGTAGGTCCTTTCCCTCCTAATCTTACTTGGTGGTAGGGTTTAGCCCGCCCGGTTTCGTTGGTATAACCGCACTGAATGAAACGTCGCGTCGGTCGAAACGGCTATGTAAATAGTTTGTGTTTTCCGACCAGTTCAATGTAGCCGGCACGATCAAAGGAGGAAACACTGACATGGCACCTAGTTCACCCGGTGTTATGGGCTCACACACGGACGTTGTAGGTGATGTAGCCAAACCGTGTCAGTTTCCATAAAAAAAAAATATTATTTGCACTACAAATACATGAAGTACATTGATATACAAATCGGTAGCACATAAACCCGTATAAAGGTTTTCGCTACCTGTGTACCGTTGGGAATTAAGAGAATGTCTTGAGTGGTCAAAAAGTAGAGGGAGTTGCAGTTGGATCATGTTCATGTTGTGCGAGTAATATAAGTACATGCATGCAAACATAGCGTCACGCCTGTTTCCAGGTGGAGTAGGCAGAGACAACGGATCTTCACGTGCCACTACGATCCTGCCTGACACACCTCTGCTGCTTCTTGCACTCTCATAATGTTCTTCATACTGCGTACTTGTTCCTTTTTGGCTCAGAGGTTCACAGTTTTTTTTTATAGAGACCCACATATGAAGCTGAACCTATAACATAATGGATATGAAGACACGATAAGCGTTTCGTCCAGGAGGTTGTGAGGAGTCTTCAGGCGCAGCTTTGATACACAACCTCCCGCTGCGCGACGCGACGCAACCCTACCGCAAGATTGAGTTTTACGCATTACCTGCGTTGAGTCAAGTTTACATGGTCTGAATAATCAGACGCATGCTGTCGTCACCAGAATCGTATCCGGCGTCCAACACGACAAACTGACTACTGGGCATCCAAAATGTATTTTAACTTAATGCTAGCACGCATCTGGCTCTTCAAAGGATATGAAGACACGACAAGCTTTTCGTCCAGGAGGTTGTGAGGACTCTTCAGGCGCAGCTTTGATACACAACCTCCCGCTGCGCGACGCGACGCAACCCTACCGCATCATCGAGTTTTACGCGTCTCTGCTTGTCGTGTCATCATATCCTTTGATAGCCAGGTGCGTGCTAGCATTAAGTCAAAATACATTAAACATTATTATTATTGTGATTAACAAAAATTAATCGCAAACATTTGAAGAAGTATTCCTTATTATGAGTCTATAAACAAAAACGTGACATATTTTTAAACTTCTACAAAAATTAAATAATGCATTTTTCTCCATAAGCATTAAAATAAATATTTTTCATAAAAATATTAAAAACGAACAAAACGCAATATCTCGAAGGTCGCATACTTTAGGGTACTGTAATTTCTCTTGAAAACATGAAAATTATTCCAAATTCTTAATTTATAATAATATTCTTAATTTATAATAATATCCATACAGAAAGAAAATAAAATTCGTATATCTCGAATATCGGACATTTTCGAGCATTGTGCATTCGCCCATAAATAGGGGAATGCGTTCTCAATAATAATCTGTAAACGGTACAGCGATATCCTTTGCAACTTTTGAAATTTAAAAAAATAATATTTTTATGTTTCGTTCCATACATTGTCAACGAATAATATAAAATATCTCCTCAAATATGCATCTAGGAATAAAGTGTCCGAACAAACAGTTATTTCAATGTTCAGGAGAACATATTGGCATTACTAAAACATCAAGAAAGTCAAATTCAGTTTCATTCGGTGCTAAGTCCACTAGAGGCGGTTTTCGCGCTCCGCGGCGGCGACATCGGCATCATCGGCGACGCACACTGACGATTTTGAAAATTAGTGAACATTCGCATTTTTTGTTGAATTTCGAAAATTTTCTTTCATGTTTGTATTTGTCGAATAAATATAAGCCACTTTTACTTTTTGGTATTTTTCTCAGAAATTTATACTTTACGAGATATTCAACAAATAATGTGAACGTTGTATGTAAATAAAAAGTGAATTTTTGCATTTTACTAAAATCTTCTATCTCATTTTCGCATTAAACTTATATATTTGTAATCTGAAGGCATCGCTGGAGGCTTTAAAACTATATCAAAACGAAATTTTGCCATTTTTTAATACAAAAAATTATATTATTTTTTAAAAATAATAAGTTTCATCCAAAAAAAAAAAACGAAAAAACGAGGTTTATTGTTTTGATATAGATTTGAAGTCCCGCGCCTCTAGATAAATTTTTTTTTTGTATTGAGAGCACGACATATGACGCCGAGCCACCCAGAAGGACGAAGCCCATGGACATTCGATTTTAGCGGAGGTTGCGAATACCATGCCGGCCTGACATGTGCCTGTTCACGCCCGTCTTGAAGGATTCGAGGGAAATATGTAATATGCAATTTTACATGGATGGGAAATGTGGACACGGATAGCGTTCCAGAGTCTACTGGTTCTGTAGATGAAAGATGTAAAGGACCGATTGGTACGCATCCGGGTAGGTCCATCGTGTAGGGATGCAATTCCTACCCAGTACGCGTACTGCGGAGGTGGAAAGGGGACCGCGGGATCGCGTTAAATAGCTCCTCCGAGCATTCCCCGTGGAATAAGTGATAGAGTACACTTAGGGAGCAGACATCACTGCGAGCAGTACTCCAGGCCGTATCTAACCTGCGATTTATACAAAAGCAACATTTCGCCCGGCGTGAAGTATCGTCGCACCTTATTAAGTACGCCCAGCTTTTTAGAAGTCAGCTTGGCCTTGCCATCGATATGGCGCCGGAAGTTGAGGTCATGCTACAGTTCGACTCGAGCGACCCGAGGTGGTCCCTTAATTTGAGCGAAGTGCCATGGAAAGAAGGGCCTGGTGAAAAAGCAGTTCTTTTCGCACTGAACCCAAAAACTTGTGTCTTGGAAGCGTTGAACTCGATCAAATTACTACTGCCCCACTCATAAATGGAGCCGAGTGACTGTTCGAGTTCAAATACTACTCTTCGCCTCTTCTCATCCACAATATCACGTCTGGCTGACGGGTGACAGGTGTAGTATTCATGTGCGGTACTGTTATATTCTTAACAATTAATGTTGCCCAGAGGCAACATATCATTGATATGAAGAAGAAACTGTGTGGGTGATAACACAGATCGCTGTTGTATGCCGGCGTTCACTGATATGGCGTCCGAGGAGCAACCATCCACTAGGACCTGAATGCTAAGCCCTTGTAGGAAGTTGGCAACCCAGTCACATAGGCCAGAAGGAAGTCCGTATGCCGGCAAATTGCCCAAGAGCGATTTGTGCAAAACCCGGTCAAATGCCTTGGCTATATACCACCAATAACCAAGGATTAACCATGGCCTTCAAGCGATTCCCTCCAAAGGTGAGTGATGTACTCTAGGAGATCACCAGCAGATCATTTTAGTTGAAAGCCAAATTGCTGATCGCTGATGAGGTCATTCATCTCTAGGCACCTCATAAGTTGTGCATTGATAATGCGTTCCATCACCTTGCAGAGGAGAAGCTCCGCCAGCACAGTCCGTTGTCGGAACTGTAATTCAGGCATGGATTTCTCGCACCTAGGAATGGATGGAGGATTGGCACCCTCATCGTCTAGGTTGGAATTCCCCGTAAAGAGAGACACCAATAAGTCGACCTCCTCCTTTGCGGAGTGAGCGAGCGCGCCTCCAGGACACCGCAGAGGTGGGAGAGAGGATCGGCAAAAATTAACTCGGCATACTTGGCGAGTGACCAGAACTCACGACTCCCAGTTGGTGCTGGTTAAGTCTATCGCCAATTCTGCCAATGTGTTCAAATTTTGCCCTGCCAATGCCCTGCTGCCCTGCCCTCTTGCTGAATCTGGAGAGGCGGTTGAATTTCTTCAGTTTGGATACATTTTGATCACGTCTGGAACGAGCGCGCGACCACGCACGGTAAGATACGCACTTAGCTGCGACGGCATCAGCACAGTCGCGTTCGTACCAGGGCTGACTTTTACCATTGATCTGGATGGAGGCACTTGGGATAAAAATTTCCATTCCCCCCAGAATCGCCTCGGCAATGACATTATCTAATACCGACGGATCGTCCGAACTGAAGCACTTCTCTCTCATCCTAGAGTAGTGTTCTCGTATCCAATCCCAATCTGCTGACGCGTAGTCCCAAATTCGACGCGTCCCTCCAGCACGAGACTGAGGAGGCGTAGACGGCGCCTTGGACCCCGCGAGACAGTGCTCAAAGCAACCGAGAGGAGCGCTTACGTTTACTTTTTATCCAGCAGGGTCGACATCTGCATAAAATCCAGCAAGGAGGGCACACATGTATAAGTGTTATATGAAAATTACGAAGTTTTTGTGAAATGCAAAAATGTACTTTTTTATATACCTGCGACATAAACATCCTTTGTCGATTCGTAAAATATACATATCTAAGAAAAATACCAAAGAGTAAAGTGACTTATATTTATTCGACAAATGCAGCCGGGAAAGAAATTTTTCGAAATTCAACAAAAAAATTCGAATGTTAATTAATTTTCAAAACTGTCAGTGTGCGCGGCGGTTAGGCGGAGGAGGCAGTGCAGGCAGGTTCATCCTGTAGTATTACTTGCGCGAATGAGGCCGCGGCCTGTGCGGCGTTACTCATGTCTGGCGGGGCGGGGGATGAAGGCAGAACGCTCACACAAACAACAGCCGAAGTAAGAGTAAGGACCGGTGGCGGCGCGCGGCAAACAAGATCGGTTACAGCAGCGCGGGAGCGAGCAGGCAGGCAGGAGGCTGGAGGTAGCGCGCTGGGATACCGCTAAAGCCTTTCACTGTGTGCTCGGGGGGTAATTTTTATCAATCAGAATTGTTTTCCGGTCCTCCCCTTTCTCCTGCGTCACTATATCAAGTCACGACGGCTTAGTGCCGCCCCGCGCCGCGCGCCTGCAGCGCAGGAGACTTACTGTCTACTGAGAGACGCATTGGTGTTTGCATGTGAATACCTATTGTGAATGTATGTTGTGTTGTTGGCTGGCTGGCGCGGTGGGTTCGGTCGGATCGGTGCGATCGAACCATGTATTATGCTTGTAATTTATACCTACTCAGATATTTGTGTGCTTGCGTAGAATGCTAGTTTGTCTCTCTGTGCTTTAATACAGCGCATTTAAACCGTCCTGTGAGCGAAGTGGGTTGAAGCGCCGCCGCGCCGGGAGGGCAAAGCGACTCTCTTCTTCCGCTTACTGTGGCTTAAATGTAGGTAATATATTTTGAAGGTAACGCTTCCTGTCCCCTTTAGAGGGATACTAACTTCCTCTCTAAAACTGAGCGCGTATAAATTTGAGTATTTAGGTTTTTATCTGGGTGCTCTGCTCGCCCACGCACGATGGCCCGTTCCATTCTTCCATCGGCACTCACTTCACATATTCAACCTAATACATTATTATTTGTCTCTTCGGGTATATATACTAGTATATTGGTGAAACATGACTGTAGAGAGAGCAGAGACTCGTCCCGCCCGCGCCGCACCGCGGTCTCACCGCGAACTCCCGTCCACAATAAATCATATGGTGCCGTCGTGCCACCCCCGCCCCGCAACCCCGCACCCTCACAGCCGCTCCCAAACACCCGCACCGGGCTCTGGCCGGGTTTATACTATAAGTGAAAATACTTATTTATTGGACCCGCGGCGGCGCGGCGGGGTCGTGCGGGTCTTACACCACGTGATTTGTGGCGAGCGAGACTAAGTTAGGAGTTTTTAAGTGATATTACTTAGAAGCTCCCGCGGGTGAGGGTCCGCCTCCGCCGCCGCCCCTCCCCGCCTCGCGGCAGAGGTGGCACTAGTGCGTGATAGAAAAATCACGAAAACGAGCACGAACACGGACCGTGACGGAGCCGTGACGCTCTACCGACTAGGCTAGCCGTGACGAGCGGGCTAGCCCGCCTCACGGCCAGCACGAACACGACCATCACGAAATGACGTAACAGTTGGATGTTGTTATTCGACATAGTGCATAGCTATAAATGTACTGGTTTTATATTTTTATATGTAATAAATAATGCATACATACCTACCTGCTTCTTACATACAGGACAACTGAGAGAAAGAGACAGAGAGGGAGAGAGAGAGGGGGGGGGGGGGAGAGGGACATACAGGACAACTGAGAGAAAGAGACAGAGAGGGAGAGAGAGAGAGAGGGGGGGGGGGGGATAGGGACAGAAAGAGGAAGAGGGAGAGAAAGAAAGAAATAGAGAGTGAGAGGTAAGGCCAGTGTATTTAACGGGTAAGTGTCGATAAGTTCTGGGTATGTACCGGGTATGTACCGAGTGGATGCAGTGTATGACCCGGGTAGGTGCCGGGTATGACCCGGTTATATGCCGGCTATGACCATTGTCATCATCATCATCTTCAGCGTTTAACCGTCCACTGCTGGACATACGCCTCTCTAATTTGTTTCCAAGCCTCCCGGCATTCGGCAACACGAAACCACCGTTTGCCCGCGACGTACCTGACGTAGTTTGATCATTGTATGGGCCGGGAAATGCCTAGAAGTGCCGTGTATGACCCGGGTATGTGCCGAGAAATGCCATGAAGTGCCCGGTATGACCCGGGTATGTTCCGTGAAATGCATAGAAGTACCGGATATGTGCCGGGTATGTACCAAGTGGTTGCCGGGTATGACCGAGGTATGTGCCGAATATGACCCGGTTATCTGCCGGTTTGTCCCGGGCATGAGCCGGGAAATGCCTAGAAGTACATCGTGGGTGCCGGATATGTGCCAAGTAGGTGCCGGATATGTACCGGGTATGTGCCGGGTATGTACTGGGTAGGTGCCGGGTATGCCCCGGATATCTGCCAGTTGTGACCCGGATATGTGCCGCGAAATGTCTATAAATGCCAGGTGTTTCAGATATAACCGGGAATTAGCCGAGTATGACCCGGATATTTCCGGGTATGACCATGTAAGGGCCGGGATATGCTTAGAACTACCGAGTAGGTACCGGGTATATGGTATATTCATATCCATTTTATTTACTCCACTACCTGCTGACCTCTCTGGATTTTTATTCATACACTTCCAACCGGCTTGGAGTGACGGCGAGCCGAGCGGTAGGTCCAGGTTCGATACCCACTGGAAGTATAATTTAGATTGCTGCTGACAAGGAAAACACCGTGAGAACCATACAGAGTAGAGAAGCAGAGAAGTCGAACTAAGGAAAATGTAATAATAATAATAACGAATTAAGTTCATAGAAAAAGTTTTTATTACGGTTATCCAATTCCCGCATGACTCATTTCAAGAAATATATAACGTAAACATCCGGTACTCATCAAGGGGAAAACTACATCATCATCTCGTGCAACTGTTCCAGAATGGAGGACTGCCTACTGATGAGCAGACTGACAGTACGACTGATGGGCAGACTGACAGTACGACTGATGGGCAGACTGATGGGTGGACTGCGGACTGAAGGATGGACTGACAGTACGACTGATGAGCGGACTGATAGGCAGACTGATGGGCGGACTGATAGGCAGACTGATGGGCGGACTGATTGGGTGAACTAGTATGACTGACTGTATGACTGACAGGTTGGACTGATTGAGTCTACTGACAGTATGACTGATGGACGGACTGATAGTATGATTTATGGGTAGAATGACAGCACGATTGACAGTATCACTGATTTGTGGACAGAATGTATGACTGATGGATGAACTGACCGTATGATTGATGGGTGGATTGACAGTATGACTGATTGGTGTACTGGCAGCTTGACTGATAGTATGATTGATTTGTAGACTGACTGTATGACTGATGGGTGAACTGATTGAGTCGACTGACAGTATGACTGAAGGGTGGACTGATAGTGTGACTGATGGGTAGACTGACAGCATGACTGACAGTATGACTGATTTGTTGACTGATTGAGTGGACTGGCCGTATGACTTATGGATGAACTGATAGATCATTATGGATGATGGATATAATGACAGCATGATTGACAGTATGACTGATTGGTGGACTGCGGGCTGATGGGTGGACAGACAGTATGACTGATCGGCGGACTGACAGCATGACTGATGTGTGGACTGACAGTATGACTGACAGGGTGGACTGATTGAGCCGACTTATAGTATAACTGATGGACGGACTGAGAGGGTGGAACGGACTGACAGCATGACTGATTTTTGGCCTGATAGTATGACTGATGGGTGGACTGACAGCATGACTGAATTTTGGACTGATAGTATGACTGATGGGTGGACTGACAGCATGACTGATTTGTGGACTGAATGAGTGGACTGATTGAGTGGACAGACAGTATGACTGATGGGCGGACTGAAAGTATGACTGATGGGTGGACTGATTGAGCGGACTGACAGTATGATTGATGGGTGGAATGAGTGTATGACTGACAGGGTGGACTGATTGAGCGGACTGACAGTATGACTGAATGGTGGACTGGTACTGATTTGTAGACTGGTAGCATGACTGACAGTATGACTGATTTGCAGACTGACTGTATGACTGATAGGTGAACTGATTGAGTCGACTGACAGTATGACTGATGGGTGGACTGAGCATGACTAACAGGGTGGACTTATTAAGCGGACTGACAGTATGACTGATAGGCGTAATGAGAGTATAACTGACAGTGTGGACTGATTGAGCGGACTGACAGTATGACTGATTGGTGGACTGGTAGTATGGCTGATTTGTAGAATGGTAGCATGACTGAGAGTATGACTGATTTGTAGACTGACTGTATGACTGATGGGTGGACTGACTGTATAACTGACAGGTTGGACTGATTGAGTCGACTGACAGTATGACTGATGGACGGACTGACAGTATGAATGATGGGTAGAATGACAGCATGACTGACAGTATGACTGATTTGTGAAATGACTGTATGACTGATGGGTGAAGTAACAGTATGACTGATTGAGTAGACTGACAGTATGACTGATTGCGTGTACTTTGTTTATTGTTTATTGATCATCCATAGGCAGTACACTGCACTCAGATTTGTCATATGTTTACATTATTTTTACATT
>WYDE02201996.1:0-10158 GCA_009867175.2 Adela reaumurella
AGGAACATAGTAATTGGTCTTGTAAAGTCAAATTGATTTAGATTTTGAATCAATTCCACAAAATGAGGGTGTGAGAAACTGATGCTTTTTGTATGGAGTTCGAGTGACGAACGTACGTACACATGATAATGATGATGACGTTACAGTCATGTAGAGAGACTGAGAGCCCCAGTTAGATCCGTGCATGGCATTTACGTCGCATGCTAGCACGTTAGCTGAAACTGATTACATGTGTTGTTGTCCGTCTAAATACAGTTATCGTCACAATATTTTTTCGTAGCATTCCTTCTCGCTCGTCTAGAGACATGATTAACATTTTAAATAAGATGACATTTTTGTCTTTGTTGTTTATATTAGGTATTTATTGGACATGCATTACTGAGGTGACTTGGATTTTTATTCTTTCGCATATTTATTGCATTTTACGCGTTCCTCCGTGATGCTTCTCTCTCAGTGCCATTGTTTGTATCTTTATTTATTCACAATTTGTTATGTAAGTATGTATGGTTCTACATATATACATATTGTCTTTTTTATGTAATAAAGCTATTCTTCGGAGGTATTTTACCCTTTCTTCAAGCCACGCAATCTGGGCTGGCAAATCCTAACACCTAGTAAGGCAAGTTTTAATTGTTTCTCCATGTCGTTTTCTTTCATCAGAGCCGGTACGAACCTGCCAAGTCCTGGAAAAATTAGCTGAACTAAAATCAAAACTACATCATTTGAATATTTGACAGTACAGATTAGGTTTGAGCCGAGGCCGAGGATTTCCTTTATTTTCTCTCCATATTTTTTTATAAATAAATTTGTGTCATAATTCTGTTCTGCAATATTTTTAGACGCTTGCTACTAAATTAATACAATATCTACGCAAATGAACCAAACTAATTCTACATAGTATACACTCTAAACAACGATATCTATCCTCGTCTTTGATTCTGTATTAATTAATTTTGTGTTAGCCATGGACACACCGGTGAGCGACGAAGACATGTCGCCTGCCTACTGTGATGCTAACTAATATAGTTAGTTAGTACTGTACCTACCATTCACATATCTCTTTTAGTTGTCATTGCCAAGGTCGACTGATGGATGACCGCGTATATATATATTAATATTTATGTTCGAGGTTCGGATTCCTCGTAAAACTGTAGGTCCCTTCCCTCCTAATCTTACTTAGTGGTAGGGTTTAATCCGCCCGGGTTGGTACCACCGCACTGAATGAAACGTCGGTCTAAACGGCTATGTAAATAGTTTGTGTTTTCAGACCAGTTCAGTGTAGCCGGCACGATCAAAGAGGGAAGCACTGACATGGCACCTAGTTCACCCGATGTTTTGGGCTGCCATCACGGACGTTTTAGGTGATGTAGCCAAACCGTGTCAGTTTCCATAAAAAAAATACATTAACTCTAAATACTAATATCTATTCAAACACTGTTATTAAATTTCGTGGACCGAAATGATAGGTCTTGCAAAATATTAAGGAAATTGTCATAAATAATGAAAAGGAACATTGAAAACTACAATAGGTAGGACAAGTAAACATGAGGCCATCGCTGATTCCATAGTTGTCCCTACAGCATTAGACATCCTCTTCCAAAGTTGGTCTAAGAAAACAATTTAGAATGACACGTTAGTATGCAGAGGCTGTCTTTCCTGATACGTCTTTCATGGCCAATGAGCCGTAAGATGTTACACGAGAAGAATGGATTATTCATGAGGAGTGGAAGGTACCTATCCGACCCATGTGTCGGCAGGGCAGGACGGACAAGACAGCTTCTGTTCATCGTGAACTCGAGCTTAGATAGAAAACACAGGAGGAAATGATAACGAGATGAGAGGTTATGTTAATGGACTCTTGTCTGTCATTCATTAGTCGTTTGTCACAAAAGAAGACGGTTTGAGTAAACAACACAGTATAGTTTAAGATGAAAAGTTAATTCATTCGGAAAGAATGCAATATACAATACTAAAAGATAAAACGGAAAAATCTGTAATGTAACTAGGTATGTTTTGGCTTCTATGTATATCGGAGCCGTTATGTTCGCTTATAACTCGAGAACGACTAAATCAATTCACTGACGTATTCTGTAACAAATGAGGATGGATATAGACTGTGTACCATCGCAGTATTCCTTCAGTGGGCTAAGCAGTTCGAAAATAGATGCCGCGCGAGCGTTCGAACCGCGGGCACTTGTAGAAGTTAATGAAAGATAAAATAAAGTGCTCTAATAAAGTACACAATTGCTTGATTTGTTTAACCATGCGTCAGTTTAGTACCTATAGTGAAAGCTACTGTTCTAAAGTGTATAAAGATACTTACCTGATTTTATGCACAGTCAGCCGCACCCATTCCTTTTATAGCATTGCTCAATACTTCGAAAGGCATTGATTTGTCATACTCGTTGCCACTGCCACTATCACGGGGAGTGCCCCCGGTTGTTGACCCACAACTCTTCATTGAGGCACTTCCGAGTTCGCCGCCGGCAATAGATTTCATTGGCAATGTCCGTTTATTCGCAAAAACTTGGAGAAACTCCTGCATGGTAATTTTCTGGAAAATTTAATATTTTATTAGAGTAAATTACTTCTGCAAACGTTGTATGAGGTTGAAAATAATCCAATATATCTTTTTAAATCAATGTGCGAGATTTTCTCTGCGCATTATTAATTTAATGTTTTGTGGTTTCCTGCCATTTTATCATCCTTTAATCGGTTTCCTGTGTGTCTGTGTGTATGTTCTGATCCATTCTCGTCCTCTTCGCTGAAGTCTGTCTATATATTCAACAAAGAACAATTCTCATAAGTATGTGCCCTATTGATAATGCCGGCGACAAGTGTCCCAGATCTAGTTGGACAGGAAGTCTCTGTTTGGAGGTGACTCGATATCGAATGAAACTTTGGGAGGCGACACGAATTACTTGTACCGTTTGATTTGACCTACAATATTGTAAGTACATGCGAGGTCTGATTCGGTTCGGATTTCGCTAAGGTGAACCACTGCAACTACGTCACCCAGTTAGAGAACATTTTCTTAAACGATAAGCTTCTTTTTCTGTTCGCTGTCTTGGCCTACTTATTATTATTTATCCTGAAACACGTAAACAATACATCGAAATGTCTCTGTTCTTTCTCGTGCATGCACTAAATTTTCAGCTTCAGAGCTCGTAAAATCTTTACAGCTCTGGAATGGAGGAAACCTTGGTCTTTATAGTGTCTGACTTAATGCGAGTGCTGGCGATATTTTTAGAATATTGAAGAATTGGTAGGTAACAGTAACCAACGAAATGAACACAGATTGCACCAAGTTCAGGTTATTGTATCGATGATGCCGATGTAAACCACATAGCCAATAGAACCGCGCATGGGCCATTAGGTGCCATTTTCCTTACGATTAAAGTAGTATCTTTGAATCTCCTCAAAGTCGTGCATCCTAAGAAACATCGTACCACAAGCTCACATCAATCAGCACTAGTACTTATTCTACGTTTTCTGACGATGTTCAGCGTCTTGTTGTTATCTTTATTTTCTGGTAAAATTGTGTTTAGTATTAAGATTCATTGTTTTTGTTTCATTCTGTTCTTTATTGCTATCTTTATATTGTTATTCTTACATAAGACATGTCGACTGGCTGAGATTGCCTTAAGCAATAAGTCCGCCTTTTGTACAATTTTTATTGACGTGCAATAAAGTATATTCTATTCTGTTGAACCACACATATCTTTCCTTTAGCTCATCCAGCTAGCTTGACACTATCGGATTGGCTACTTCTTTGGGTGGTTCCGTATATCCAGGAGGCATACTTCTTGGTTGAATTTGGAGATTATTATGAGAACACTTCCAAGCCGGTTGGTCACCGTGGAAGTGTATGTCTAAAATCCTCTCATATCATGTAAATTAGAGAGGCCTGTACCCAGCAGTGGGGCGAATAAAATGGCTGCAAAAGATGAGAACACTTTGCACCTTTGCCTCGTTGTTCATAGGCTGTCTCAATCCGCATCCACTCCGCCCACACAGGAGTCCTTCGCCTATTCACGTTAATTACTGTTAGTTATTCACGCCTGTTGTTACCGCAACGCGCATTATGAGGTAGGTACGCAGTAATCGCTTCAATTAACATTTCCTCTCGGGATTAGCGCTTACTTGTCTGTCGCCGGTATAATACATACTTCGTACAAGTATAGATATTATGCAGATCGAAACCAAACACCTAATTAATACATATTGTAAATACAGTTCAATAATCGATAAATCGTGTGTCAGACTGGCCGAGCGGGCAAGAGCACGCCGCCCAAGCGGGAGGTGCGGGTTCGATACCCACTGGAAGCACAACATTTATTACTTTATTAGAATTTGTGCTAAATGGCTTCTGACACTCCGGTGAAAAAAACATCGTGAGGAAACCCACTTCCAAGCCGGTTGGTCACTGTGGAAGTGTATGACTAAAATCCTATCATATCATGTATAATAAGAGAGGCCTGTACCCAGCAGTGTTGCGAATAAAATGGCTGCAAAAGAAAGAAAGACTCGATAAATAATAATTTCATCGATATTACCAACACTTAAATGTTTCCATAAAAATGTATTACTAGTTCTTACCATTTATTGCTATACAAGATAATTGGACGCTTTCCTTTCTGGAGATTAAAGTAGAGGTAATTTGCTATAAATTAACCACCCATAAATAGGGGGTCGGAAATGGTCGGTTTCCGAGACATTGTCACTTTTTCATTTTCTCCGCCATACGTTTACTAAGAAAAATAATGTTCGTAAATCGGGAATAAAAGTTTCCGTTAAATGTCGCTCGTTTAGAGTTTTTATGTAAATGGTATGAGGAAAATATGTTTTTATGATTATGGTATATTTTCTTGTGGAACTAATGTTTTTCATTAAATTAAATCAAGATAAAGTCTTTAAAATCACATAGAAAATGATAAATTATCTTGAGCAATCTCTTATGCTTGTAGCTACAATATCATCATGGTTAGTTTTCGAAATATTAAAGCAAAAATTACTTTGACCATGTCCTTGAGCGATTGATTTTTTTCAAGCTGTAGTATTCAATCTTTACTCCTTTTCATGTCATGCTTCTTTCTCTCGGTTCGTCATGTCACGCTGCTATGTCATGCTGCAGCGTTAAAAATTCCAATAATTCATTGAGTCAGCGCACGTGCTGCCAACTAGTTATTGTATGTTAATATTTAATGTCAAATAATGCCAGTTTATACCTGGATGGGAGACCCACAAGGAGCTCGTCGTCTCCACACTGTCAACTGTTAACCTTTTTTTATGGAAACTGACACGGAAGGCTCATCACCTAATGAACCAGTTTTCTGATACCAGTGATGTCAGCCTAAACACCTTGGTGAGTTATGTACGTCCCATGTCAGCACCTCCCTCAATTCCAGCCGGATACACTGATCTGGACGAAAACACGAACTGTGTTTCATAGCCGCTTCGACCGACCATTCAGTTCCGTGGTACCAACCCGGGCGGGTTTAACCTTACCACCATGTAAGGAGAGGGAAGGCACCTTTACCTTAACCTTCGACCATCACAGCCATCACATCCTTCGAGACTTCAAAACAGACACTGTTTTTCTTGTGGTCTACCATGATCTTTCATCACATTATTTGGAACCCCGGATAATTTCACGATTTGCGTTGGTTCACAACTGCTTACACTTTGCCAAATAATTCCTTGGGAAATCATACAGACCCACAACGGTGTTGCTGTAAGCTTTGTAATTTTTTCAAGACCGACTTTAAACAATCGTACGTAAGTGACTTTAATCCCCGGTTGTCACATAACAAAATTCCCATAGCCCTGGCGCTTATTGCAAGTTGCAACCGTTATTGAGACATGTCTGCAATAATAATCATGCGAAATGGTCACGGAGTCACGGAATGGTACAGACAGAATAGAGGCGTCTTTGTTAATTTAATTAACAATAATCATAACTATGTGCTATACAGGTAGTGTCATTTATACGTTCTATATATTCGGGTACTTGAAGTTTTGTGAGGGTTTCTGATTAATGCATTGTGTTCTTTAATTTAATTTAACCCTAAAGTGTTTTAACGGTTTTAGAATCTTTTTACTCAGCTTTAGAAAGCTTTTTAGAAGCTTTTTAATAAGCATCATGTTTTTACTCAGCATTAGAAAACTTTTTAGAAGGTTTTTAATAAGCATCATGAAGTTTTCTCTCCCAGGCTTTCTTTCTTGTAGGATTAACTGTCACGTTAGTAATTTCGGTAATTGAACGTTGATATAATAGCCTTTGTTATGGTCTGATTTCTGAACTTAAACCTAATGCGTTATTTATAGAATCCATATTAGAGTTAAACCAGGTACTGAATCGTTAGCTCTTAGGTACTGAATCGGTAGCTCTTAGGTACTGAATCGGTAGCTCTTAGGTACTGAATCGGTAGCTTTTAGGTACTGAATCGGTAGCTCTTAGGTACTGAATCGGTAGCTCTTAGATACTGAATCGGTAGCTCTTAGGTACTGAATCGATCATGCTGTATCAAATATTTAAGCATACTGCTTATGCAGGTTCCCACCATTCAGCTATTGTTTTAGAAGCTAGACAAAGTTGTCTTCTCAGCTTACCTCACCGGATATATAATTCGTCAGATTCGCCAACGGTTTGGTAACGAACCGAGTGCTCCGAACAATGGACAAGACGTGTCGTGTCCGTGGTCGGGTGAATCCCGATATGCTGCATTGTCTGTTTTAATTGAATGCTCTCAAGACGTCGTGCGTGCTGCAGGAAGTTCAGAACTAGCAGAATCTGCTAACAGTGCTGTTTTAAATACTGAAAGCGAGATCGAAAGAACGTGAACGAAAATTTTTCTTCCTGTCAATTTCCCTTAGATCGGAAAAAAATGTAGTAGATGAAAAATAAATACATTGTTGCTATATCACCCAATTTATTATGCAAGTAATCAATATTTTCGGTGAATGAACTCATCTCATTAGTTTATAATATTTCTGTCTTTTGTACACTGCATGCATTGAACCTGTATCTTCTAACTGACTTCAGTGTTTCTGTGTAAATCATTTTAAAATTCTTTGATTCTGCGTCTGACCTGGGTGTACGTAGGTTATTCTGATAACTTTCGTGCGATTATTCTATGAACGTTCCAGGAGAGTCGTTAGGTAGACTCTCTCGGAACATGAGAATATTTCCTTTTTCGTCATCAACTAAATCCATTTTTGGTGTATAAATATTATAGGATAGTACCACTTGGGTACCACTAAATATTTGCCATACCTACTGGCGCTGCCTATTCTCTCGTCGGGCGTGTTATGTTTAACATCTAAAGAGATAAATACAAACAATCTCCAAGAATTTCTTCTGTCTGTCTGTTAGTTTGTCGGTCGGGTCGGGCTGGATGTCGGTGGTAGAGTATACAGGGGTGCGCCGTGGGCGTTTATCAACTGTGTAAATAGTATGGCGTCTATCCTGTCATTGTTACATACGTCTAACTAGTAAATATAAATGTAAGAATTAACATACATTCAAAAACTAACATCATCAAAACTTGTTGCGTTGCGGCCAGGTTGTAGCTACTAGCTTAAGGGCCCTTAGGCACCTAGCCACCTAGCCACCACATACCACCATGTCGCGCTCACTGACCAACAAAAACAAGGCTATCGTGCGCGGCGGTCGCGCGTTTTGTTACTTTTTTCCAGTTTTCCTTCAATTTCTCGAAAAACAAATTGTCTACGGAAAAACTACATGATAAAGAATTTACATTAAAATATCTTTTAAATGACAGCAAAAAATATGATAGTTGTCACTCAAAATTGTGAGATCTTGCGAATGAAAGATTTTTTCTAAAGCTATTTTTGCTATTTATTTTCTGTGTTTCTAGAAGATTTTCAAAAATTCTGCTCGATAAAGAGTTTATAATGGAACCTTCTCTATTAACTGTATTTTTTTTATGCGTCCAGTGTTTCTGGGTACTTCTTATTTCGCGATGAAAAATTGGACGATTTTTACAATATGACTGCCTACGGCGGCTTAAATAAAAACATCTGGAACAGTATTTCTCTTTGACTTGGTAATAAATAAGACAGTCTACATTTCCACTCACTGTATAAATCAATAACCGTTTGATTGCTGTCAGTATTGTATCGAATACTGAATGACGTTGTATCCGACTGAAGAACGTGTGCAAGAAAACACGAGTGAATGGAATGCGCTTGCGATGAGCTATGCGCTCGTATGAACGGATATGCACACGAACGGAAGGATCGTATCGTATAAGTACATTGATGCGCGACAATAGCGTGATATGTGTAGAGCGATGCGGGTGGGTGGTCAATGCAAGACAGAGAAATGAGTTCGACACTTCGACACGAAAATTATCAATCAAGCAGTAATGCATTTCTGATAATAGCATTTAGATATATATGTAGTTGTCCAGTAACCAGAAACACTTAAGCCGCTGTAGGCAGTCATATTGTCAAAATCGTCCAATTTTTCATCGCGAAAAAAAAGTACCCAGAAACTCTTGAAGCATAAAAACAATAGAGTAAATAGAGAAGGTTACATTATAAACTCTTTATCGGGCAGAATGGTTGAAAGTTTTCTAGAAACCCAAAAAAAAATAGCAAAAGCTTTAGAAAAAAATCTTTCATTCGCAAGTTCTCAGAATTTTGAGTGACAACTATCATATTTTTTGCAGTCATTTAAAAGATATTTTCATGTATTGTATCGTGTAGTTTTTCCGTAGAGCATTTGCTTTTCGAGAAATTTAAGGAAAAATGGAAAAAAGTATCAAATCGCACGACCGCCGCGCACGATAGCATAGATGACTAATAGCCTTGTTTTTATTGGTCAGTGAGCGCGACATGGTGGCATTAATTGGTGGCTAGGTGCCTACGGGCCCTTAATCACTGTAGTTCTGTCTGACGCCATTTCAACAGGGCCATGGTATGTAGAATAATGTTAGTCCAACTGAAATTAGTTCCCTTTATCTATAGCCATCATGGATGAGTGACGATGATGGCTGTGGCTTGTACGTACACATACACTGACATTGAAGTGACATGCGGGTGTTTTCTTTTTTCCAAGTGGCCCATATGTGCTCCCCTCCCACCGACATGCCAACTATTGCCAACATCATTACATTATTATTTAAAGAATTACGCGCATATCCGTTGAAATGAAACATGTGCTTTTGCAATGTCTAAATTAAAACATTAATTTAATTAAATGCCGTTTGCACCGAAAGCATATTGAGCACTAACATGGTTAGCGATCAATTGCACCAAAAACAAATACAGCACTAATTTTAATTAGCCGTGTAATTTGTACTAATGCTTAATTAATCGCTAAATAATTAGTGCTTAGTATGGATACTTAAATGACGGCTAATTACAATTAAAGATTGAGTCAAAACGTCGCGGGGGCGCGGAAATAAACCGTGAGTAAGCAGTCTCAAATATTGTAATCATGTCATAGGTGTGTAAACCAAATAAACACATATTTATTTCTTCAACACCTTTTAATCCGCGGGCGTGAATCCTTAGAATTTTTTTATATCCGTGAATCCATAGAATTTTTAATGGCGGTAGATTAATAAATCATCATAGATTTATAATTCAGTTAAATTCATAAATCATAAAATCCCTATAAATCACTGTAATTACGTAATTTGCCTCAAAGATGCAAATAGCAACCGATTAACGTTACACCCACGGCCTCCGTCAATATCAAAATTTCCTCGAAAATATCCGAATATCCGTTCGACATTAACGATTAAGAATATTGGCAGATGTCGGTATTACGAGCACGCTTTCATGAATGACCTAACTGATTTTATGAATCAGTTTTCTTTCCTTCGGACACGACGACAGCGTTATTTTTGGTAGAGCTGAAAATAAGTCAACTGTCTACCTGACGAGTAACGGATGGGTAGCACGAGTATGTATGTACATAACGTAACTGTTACGGACTCCATGAATATATAACTATTGTATGCACTTTTATTAATTGTATAATTTTATTGGTATACGTTTTACCAGCGTCGTTGGCTCAGTGGTTGCGATATTCAGTATTCGATTACCAAAGTTAAGCAATGCCGAGCGCGGTCATGACTTGGATGGGTGACCGCTTGACCGTGGACGCTGGTCGTGGTTCGGATT
>WYDE02202006.1:0-22614 GCA_009867175.2 Adela reaumurella
AACCCGGGCGGGTTTAACCCTACCACCATGTAAGGAGAGGGAAGGGACCTACAGTTTAACGTGGAATCCAAACCACGCCAGCATCAACGGTCAAGCGGTCAACTATCCTATACCTGACCGCGCTCGGCAGTGCTTAACTTCGATAACCGATTACCGAATGTCGCAACCACTGAGCCAATGAAGCTGACAAAAAAATTCTAAAATTTCAATATACGACAAGAATCGTTACCATGATAAGAAAGTCCTGAAAGACTTTCTTCAGTGGAACTCCGGATTACATTTATTTACCATGCAAATTTATATTATTTGTATGATAATGTGTTCACTTTTCAAGTGAAGAAATCCCTTTGAAATTTGGTACAATAGTAAACAGGTATGGTAGAGTAAACTTAAAAAAAATATGATTGGATTGATTGCTGGTAGGTACATGTGTGTTTTTGTAAGAAATTTTCCAAATTTAGTAAAAAATGTTAGAGTACAGTTACTTCTCCTTGTTTACACTATGAATGTTGTGATTTTCTGTGCTGGCAAAAACTTTATAACATTACTAAACACCTCAATGTTTTCATGATTACACATGAAATCTATAATTTAAAACAATTAAAATGCATAAACTAATTGGCCCTCTCATATCATGTAAATTAGAGAGGCCTGAACCCAGCAGTGGGGCGAATAAAATGGCAGCAAAGGAAGGAAGGAATTGGCCCTGAAAAGAAAAAAAAAGGTTTTGTAGATACGAGTATATTACATCTTTACCTGTGACATTGTCTTGTGTGAAAAAATTTAAACTATTTATTTGGAAAAAAAAAATTTAATTCTATTCATATTTTTTTGGAAGAAAAAATAATTTAATTTTATTCATAATTTTTTTTATGTGGACTTCAATACATTTTACAGTGATTATGTATCTATATATTAAATACTAAAAATATAAATGACAAATTGAGCGAAAACATATTCTTCCATCATGGGAACTATACCATATCGTTCCCATGATGGAAGAATATGTTTACGCTGATGACATGACATGACATTTATGATGACATGATGAGACACTCTTGAAATACTTTCTTCACTGGATCCGGAGAGGATTACACTTATTTATCAGTCAAGAAGTTAACAAAAAAGAAAGTGAAGGATTGTTAGTGCAAGGTCTGGGGAATATGGAGGATGAGGAACTGTCTCCAGCTGTAACTTTTGCAATTTTGAGAGCGGTTGTTGAACAGAATAATTCAAGGCGTGCCGCTGGCTGGGGTTCGCTCAAAATTATAAAATTTAGAGCAGGTATTGCAAATTAATATTTTCTCCGTCGTCATATTGATTAATTAATGAAAAATAACTATTATCTATGTTGCTCAATTAATTTTACTGACAGTAAAAAAAAAAATAAAAACAAATGTTATAAAGTTTCTGTATTTCCTTATAGCACCCGATCTTTGGCTATTAGTCTGGTCTGTACGGGAATGTACGTGTTTTGTATGCATTTGGAAAATGATTTATTTGATATTTTTTTAAAGTTTTTACTAAACCATATTCTTCGAGTAGGTACCTCAAATTTTTCATTTTTCAAGTAGCATTTGTTTGGGTGTTGTGATTATCCTACCAGATATTTTTTTTGTTGTCATGTTCAAAATTTTTTGCTCGGCCAAAAAGTGAAAAAAACTACTATACCTTTTTACTTTCAAATATTAGGTGTTACGTTCAATTCTACTGAGAATTAAAAAACAAAATTCTAGCATCACTTTATCGTAAATAAGCTTATGAAAGAAAAAATACTCTACATGGTGTGTCAAAATCAGTAGAAATTGCAAATTGTTTACTGTTTACACCAAGTTTAATGAGCTTATCAAGTAAAGGAAAATTTATTAAGAGGGCATTAAAGGCAACCAATTTTTCCTTAGTAAGGAAGCCACATATTTACAATCATCTTTTGGGGCGTGCCTAATTTCTTAATGTAATACTCGTACACTAAAAGGTTCCGATTATTAACATTAATTGGTACTGTTGTATAGATGAAGTTTTAAAGCTATCTACATACATTCTTCTTTTTCCCAGATATGTAACAATATCAAAATAAAGGTATTTAAAGTAGCATAAAAAATTACTGAAAAATCTGATTGTTTAAACGTAATATATGAAAAAATTAAAACGTACAAACATAAATCGTCTTCTATACAACAACATCAAAATTAAACGAAGCAGGTAATGTTTTACATAGGAAGTTAGTCACGCCCAGACAGAAGATTTAATACCGACTTTAGATGCCTTTAGTTCCGCCTTAAGGTTTGAATTTCTTAAAAGTAAAAATCATTTAAGATTCGACTAAAAAGGGAGGCGATACACCTTGTACGGGTTCCCATGCTTACAAATACTATTTTGTTTGTTTTTCCGCAGGTTTATAACACAAAACCGGACACGAACGGCCAAGCCAACGTAAATATGGCCAAGCTAACTCGAACGCCAGGCTAACACGTTCAATCACCATAGAATGATGGCATTTTGATACTTCATTCACTAGTTAAAACTACACTATTTTGTAATTTGGCAGTCATTTTGGGAGACTCTCATCTTTAAGATTTTCCTATATGTTTCCCATGAAAATCTAAACTAAATATACAACAATAAAAAACAAATTATAAATATAATCAAAAATTCATATAGAGAAACAAAAGAATAAATACATAACGGTAACTACATTGTGGTATTGGTATACGGAATTACTACGTAGGTACAAAATGTAATAAGAGTGACGATGAAAAGTTGGAATAAGTTAATGAGTTTGTGTACCTCGGTAGTGTGTTCATGAGCCACGAAAATTACGATAAAGATTTTGAATGGCGAGTGATCAAAGGCAATAGCGTAATTGGTACTTTGAATAATACCCTGAAAAGTGAATTGTTTAGTTCAACTGCACGAATGGCTATTCATAATGGCGTCCTGGTCGCTACACTTATGTACGGCAGTGAATCTTGGATATGGCGGACGGAAGCGACATGAAAATAGAATAAATGCAGTAGAAACAATAATGTAGTGTATGTCTTTGAAATATAAAGTGAAGGATAAATTAATAAGAGAAGAATATGAATTGACAGTGACAAAAATAGAGAAAGGTATGCTCAGATGGTTTGGACACATGGAGATAATGGAAGGTGAGATAATAACCAAACAAAATATAAGATGACAATGTGGAAAAAGGGTCGAACTGGGCCGCCCTAGGCGAACGTATCGTGATCTAATAGGTATCCCTTTACGGAGCTGCGGAGTGGGCAAGTTCGCAACACGCTTATCCGGCGTGCATGTGTGAAGCGATGTAGGTATGACAGTGGATAAAGCAAAAGATGTGTGTCAGGAACGTATCAAATGGCGCTCAATTATTTCTGTCTAACACCCCGGGGAAGAGGCGTGACAGCATGTATGTAAATAATGATAATAAATTAAGGTCACGCAAGAATTGTTTTGGATGTAAACTAAAAATATTTTACAAACATTGTCATTGGAAAAATTTATTTTAAATTATTGGGCTGTTCAGATTTCGATGAATGTTCGTGTAATCGAATGTTCGATGAATATATTTTCTAATTTTCCTCACAAACATTAGACCGCCTTCAAGCCCAACTGGCACCTCCTCGGGGGTGAAATTGGCTGCGCCTGAGGCCCCAACCGCGAGCACAGCCACCCAATTCTGTATCAATAAAAAAAAATGATTCCAAAATAGTTTTCAGGTCTTGAATAGGCGGGTTAATAAATTGGACAATGATCTTTTCGTCCGCCTTTCAGCTGGCATGGCGCCTCTCTGGGCGTGGTTTCGTGAGGAGTGGGGTTATTGGCAGTGTCTAATCTTCTTTTGAAATTATGGGCACAGCCACCCGTGCAAACTGTCTATAAAAAATAAAGTCACAAAAGAAAATATTGAAAGTCTCCCACAAAGACTGCAAGAAGCCTGGCCTGTATATCTAATTCCATTACATCACAGAAATGGTAGTCGGCTAAACGCTAAATCTACTCATCGTAGTTTGTCAAGACGATGTTAAAATGCTTGAGCATGTCATTAAATCGTTTCCAATAAATTTTGTCGCTCAAAACACATTTGACTCTTGGTGAACGACTAAATACATTTTTGGAGCACATATTCTCACACGAAAGACAATTTGTATACACAATAAGGTTATTTCAGAGCTAAATAAATTTTTGAATGGCTTAGTTTTAATTTTAATTGTCAGCTTCATAATGTTCGTTGAAATTGCATCGTCATGCTTGATACACTTGTAATTTTCACTTTTGTAGATAATATTTAGTTCTTCTTTATCGATACAGAATGCTTGCATCCTATTTTAGATACCTTCTTATCTTCTATTACTCTTTTGTGATATACATTGTATAATAAGGTTTTCTAGCTTATACTTTTTGCACTATAGTATATTTATTTTGAAAATTAATACCATGGGTTCTTAAAGAAACCTGGTTAATTTTCTGTTTTCAAGTTACTTTTACTTATAATTTTTAACCATTGTCTACAAAGCATTTTATATCAATATAATCGTATAAACCTGTCCAGAACTATGTTTTAAAATCATTATAGCAATCACATTTAATAGTTTCGGCGGATTAAGTCTAACTCTTGCTGCCACCATTCACCAGAGATTACAAACAACGTTCATTGCAGAGTCTAGTTCAATTTGATCACCACAAATTATAATGGTTACTTGTTTTGTAGAATCCGCTTATGCATAATCCCTTTCAATAAAGATGGCATAAATTTTTTTTTATTTCATGTAAAAAAAATTTTTTTATTTTGAACTAAATTCAATGGTTATTTTTTCTGTTTGTGTCTGGGTTTGCACGAATTTGAGTACCATTTCCGATTGACATGTTTATTGGATCGGATTATTTCTATACTTACCAAAAAAAAAATCAACACTTCTTAACTCACTTTGCACCCGACACTCATGGCATACTCTTTCCATCAATATTGTCTTCAAACACTAACACGCGGGATGGACACAGGCCTTCGCATGGTTCTCGGACCTGCTCACGGAGCACTCGGAGATATTCTGGTCGCTGTTCGCCGTTGACATGGACCGGGTGTTGGCTGAACAGCCCCCGGACACGTGGGACTCCTTCCCGCTCTTCCAGATACTGAACGACTACCTGAGGTCTGACGGAGGTTGGTCATCCATTTAATTTAATTACAAAATCCAGATAATGAAGTGCACATTTTTATTATTGTATCCGAACTGGGTGGCTGTGCTTCAAGCCGGGGCCTCTGGTGCACCAACGTCAGTGTTTCATAATTCGTTCAGGCTAAACTAAACTGAATTATATACATTCAGCTTCCTTATCTAGATCACAAACAAACGTACGTCCAGACACTGCCCCGATATCATTGTCGTAAGCCCATCCAGGCATATCTTTAAAACGGCGGCAGCGGTAGGGTCTAACCCACCCGGGTTGGTACCACCGCACTGAATGAAACGTCGGTCGAAACGGCTATGTAAATAGTTCGTGTTTTCCGACCAGTTCAGTGTAGCCGGCACGATCAAAGGGGGAAGCAGTAGACGTTGTAGGTGATGTAGCCAAACCGTGTCAGTTTCAATAAAAAAAAATTAAAAAAAGACAGTCACTCGATCCATCTCCCTTCCTACCCACGTCTGCAGGGAAGACCCTACCACCTACCCAGTCAATAAATCAAACAAATTTTTTACGCAGCGCAACCACCCAAGCCCCCCGGGCAAGAGAACAACCGCGGCAAACGCTTCCACGACCACCTGCGGGACACCTTCGCTCCTCTGGTCGTCCGATATGTCGACCTGATGGAATCCTCCATAGCACAGAGCCTTCACAAGGGCTTCGAGAAGGAACGCTGGGAGATTAAAGGGTAAGACTAGGTTTGATGAAATTTTTCAATTTCTCTGTGTCCTCCTGTAATGTTTCAATATCTAGATTTAATCTTGAGAAAATATTGGTCTCCACAAAAGTTTTTTGAGTGTGTTACTATCAAAATGCACAAGATAGTTTAAACCTTTTTTTAGGAACATGGAAAAATGGATAAGAGAAGCAGACATCCATGTACCCACTACCATTGAATATCCTTCCAAAGTGAATTCAAGCCACCTTTTGTTAAAAGTAAAATGTAGATTGATTACTTTTAAATACAGAATTTGATGACAATCGAACGCATGCCCACAGGAACGGTTGCAGCACAAGCGAGGAATTGTTCTGGAAGCTACAAGCGCTACAGTGCTTCATTCACGAACTGCACTGGCCGGAACCTGAATTTCGATCGCATCTCGAACAGCGGCTCAAATTGATGGCCTGCGATATGATGGAGACCTGCATCCAGCGGACTGAAGCTTCGTTTCAGGTTTATATTCTCCATATCCTACCTTTGCTCCTTCTATTCTCTTCACTTCACATTTATCCTTTGGAAATCCTATTCAAGGAAATGTGTATTTTTTTAAACCAAGTTATTAAATACTATAGAAATTATTACTTTTTAAGCGCGATACAATACATATTCTCAATGAATTATTGCGGTGTATTTTTTTCTCTTCCCTTCCCCTACTCATACTTTATCTTTACCCATTATACTTGTCCAATGTAATGGAATTCTTCTCATTATTTTATACTTTCATTATGTCAGCATCATTAGGGTAATACGTTCATGTTATATACTTCCCTGAAATTCCCTTAGCTATAGGTCGCGAATCAAGTGCCGAAACATTGTGAAGGCGTTCAGAGCCATCTCCCACACCCGACGAGGAGCTGACGAGAACATCCAGCCATAGGTCGCGAGTCTTCCAGCCGTCGGGTCTCGATCTGATTGGAATCCCCAGTCATAAACCGCGAGTCAAATGATCACGCCAACGACCAGACTAGATGATGATGTGCAATTCATAATAATACAAACACCCAAATATGTTCCGCAGTCATGGCTGAAGAAGAGTATAACGTTCATGTCGACGGACTACATACTCCCGGCTGAGACGTGCGCGATGGTGAACGTGGCTCTCGACGCCAAGAACCAGGCGCTGAAGCTGTGCGCCGTTGAGGGGGTAGATATTGTGAGTATTTTGGGCTTATTCTGTCGTCGGAAGCCTAAGGGACGCGTAAAAACCAGATAAATTAACCCCGACCTCTCTCTCTGTCTATCCCACTTCTGATATCACTTCATTCTGTAAAAAAACAGGGTTTCCTATTAGCTTTTGATTTCGAAATTCACACAGTGCTTGAAGGCCTTATCTACACTGTAGTTATCCTGAAAGTGCTTGAGATTTTTGATGAAACCAATAAATTAATAATATATAGTATATATATGTTATACAGGACGGTCAAATCTTGGCCGGGGATAAAGATTGTTTTTTTTTAATTGAGGAAGTAATATTCATGCTTAGCACGAAAAACATCAATTCGATATTGTTGATGCCAAACGATTCAAGTCAATAAATGCATCTGTAATATGGAGTGAAATTAATCTGAAAATATAATTGGTCAATATAACGAGTGTCCCGGGCATGCGGGCCATTTTGCTAAGCAGACAAGCGTAGGAATATTTTCTCTCTATCTTAAAAAAAATATTGGTTTCATAAAATTTCAATCGTGAAATGCAAAACTAACATAACTGACAGTGTACTACAGGCCTAAGCACCAAATTACAAATACTCATTTTGAATAAATGTAGTAACTCCACAAATAACAAAAAATTCACCACATTGAATAATAAGATGATTTTGTGCGTAAGTCACACACTTTTAAAATGAATATTCATAAATCAAGCATACTCATCAAAAACAAGACACATTTAAAGTCACAGTCGATTTACACTCATTTAGCATTTACATAATTCTTGAAAGGAAAGTTGTATTAAGTTCTTATCTCAAATTTTCTATCTTCGTCCACGATGTTTCAAAAAAATCTCTAATGTACGTGGCTTTAAAACATTTCAGCCCACTTATAATAGCAGAGGAAAAACTGCGTGCTGTCCGCAACCTGCGGTCGGTATCAGTTTTGTAATATATCATCAAATCATCTTCACTTGGTCTCACTCATGAATCACTTAACTCATGAATCGCTTCACATCATAACATTTACACCATTTCGACATGACAAAAAAAATGCAAGGGCCGAAGCACGAAATACAAAAAAAGAAACGAATTTATTTTTAATTTTATTTTTCTAATCTCTTCTGTTCTATCTTCAGTATCGATTGTGACTTCGAATTAATAATCGTGCTGAGGTACATTAGCTTCTAGACGACAGAATAGTCTTCAGTGTTCGCATGATTGTTGTCATTTCGTATTGGCATGAAAAAAAATTAGATTCAATGGAAAAAAAACATCGCGAAGCTTCATGTCCCATCGCATATTCATAACGCAAAATATTTTTTTGCATGAATGAAGATGATATGGAAATGCTTTAAAAAGCGCTTTCTATGATCAAAATTGAAAATGGCTGATTTAGTCCCCCTGAATGTTCCCAGTTCAATGTGTATTTATTTTGTGCATTTAATTGTTTAAAAATGTTGCATGACTGTGTTGAAGGGGTGATGTTTATTACTGATGTTAAAATGTAACAATAATATACATTAAAATTACACAGAATGATAAGTTCGCATTTTTGGGTACGTATAACAATATTTACAGTTGAACAAATATCATGAAATCATATGTACAAAAATGTATTCTAGGAATTCAATATATTTTTTAATATATCTACCTATTTATTTAATATTTAAAAAAAATTATTTCAAACTCCTACCAAATAGCATTTCAATGTAACCAGATCTTTACATAAATGTTCAAGAACGAACTGAATTTTGTGTAATTACATTATAATGGATTATCCATTTCAGAAATTACAATACAGTTTGGCGTCATGAATCTCTAAGATAATGTTCGAAAGAGTCACTTACAGCAAAATATTTTTATTCCATTACATTACTAGTGCATATGTAAATTTTAGCAAACAGTGTAAGGAGGTAAAATGAAAGCGCGTGGATTTTGATTGTTTATGTCGGTTATCCCAGTTTTGAAAAGTTTAAGTCGTGCCTACTAAAATAAAGTGATTGATAATTTCTCTAATAACGAAGAAAGATATATATTTTTAAAACTGCGTTTCTGCTTTCATAATTAATGTTTTTTAATGAAAACATAACAATAAGTCTTTGTTGTATTATACATATATTGGCTTTAACATGCTTACCGAGGCTTATATAAGTATGACCGCGATATTAACTTTTCTGCTTATATATGTTTTACTAATTACTAAAAAAAAGAGTTAGTACCAATATTATAGAACTTTCGGTCGTTATAATGTACTGCACCAGGGTGCGGTTCAGTATCCTTTAAATTTCCGAACGTCTAATTCAAGTGAAATAGTCTAAAATAATAGTATAAGTACAAGTTTCTTGAGGTAGGTTTTGAAAATATTAACCGCATGGTTTTCATTGAAGGTGGCACCGAGGTGCCAAAGTTGGTCATGCGGTGGCATATCTTTACAAATTATCTATTGGATGTTGATTGCATTATTATAATGAGTGAAGTAAAATTCCTTATAGCTTTGCAATTTTATTTTTTTAATATATGAGCCCACTATTAAAAAAAAATTGTATTTAGATAAAATATATGTTTTGTTACATCCAAAAGTCGAAGTCGTTCAACCTTTGGATGTAACATAATCAAGTTATACACGGTTTTAAGCTTTAGGTTAGCGGATTTTGAACTGACCTATGGGGTCGATTCTGTAGCTGATACTGTACACATTTTCATGAAAAAAAAATTTTAGGAGTCATTTTTATTTTTATATACATTTTGAGAGTATATTTTTATATACATTTATAAATTTGGTAAAGGAAAAAAACATTTTTTTTGCTGAATTGCAAAAGTCGAAGAACAAAAGTTATTCAGTTTCATGTACAGAATTACCCCCTTTCGGGTAGTAGTAACTATTTACTTAACCCCGTGTACACAAAGACGCCCATATAGTTGGTTGTACCACTTTTACCTGTGTTTCGTGTTATTCGTGTTTTTCCTGACTTGTGCAAGGAGGATTGGTAATGTGTGTTGGCTCTAATATTGAAATATGAAATACGTTCAGAGGTTCTAAAATGTATGCACTACGAACCGCACTCTGCCGACTCGTTCAAGGGCTGTCCAATGAAAAGTAGGCTTTCCAAAATCCACAGTACCAGTACCACAGCAAGATTGACAGCCAGATCGAGTCGTGCCTGCAGGCGATGGCGGGCGGGATGTGCTCTCGGCTGTCGGCTGTTCTGGAGGCGACCCTAGCCAAGATCGCGAGGTTCGACGAAGGAAGGTTAGTGCAATTAATTGCCCCCCCATAAGGCGGCCATCATAATCATCGATAATTCAGTAACAGGATGAAGCCTATAAATTAATCTGATGGAGACATGGCGGCAGCTAGAATGGCCACTGGACGCGGCGATATAACCTTAATATCAATAGAACCAGACCTAGGAACTCCTGAAGTTGTAGGTGTTTAATTCGGGATTGAAAAAATCGTAAATGAAATCGGTTCAGAGCGAATGTTGGTTGGAGGTGATGTTAATGTCCTTCTGGTGGGGTAGCGAGACTACGATTGAGAGAGGCGAGTTAGTGTCGGATTTTCTCCCTCAGCATGACCTGCACGTTCTCAATCATGGTAACATACTCCACTTTCGAAGTAAACTGGAGAGACAGAATTATGCCAAGTTTTGTGGATATAAGAAAGAAAGAAAGAAATATTTATTTTTCACTTCTACACAATATTAATAAATTACAAAAGGAAAACACATAACAATAATAGAAGAAAAAAAAGTGCAGGACGCAGCCTATGCTGAATCTCGTGAAAATCCCACTAGATTCAGCGCTGTATTTAAGTCCAGCCCTACGTGCAGTACGTGCTTTGCAGTGATTACTAACAACTATATAACCGCGTGTGGAACGGACATTCTTTAACACATTCAAGACTGGTTGGTTCAGCGCAGTCTGATTACATCCTCTTGAGACTCATAATATTCGTGGCAGTTATTGAGCCGATAGTTTTGTACGCAAGCAGAGTCTGGACGGAAGCTACAGAAAAGGCTTATGTCATTCAGCAACTAAATTCTATTCAGCGAGGATTTGGAATACGAATTGCTAGATCTCTCCGTACCACCTCATTTATATTCGTAACACTTCTATCGCGGCTGCTACCAATGCATTTACGTGTACGAGAGGCGGACGCAATGTACGTTGATAAAAAAACAGGAAAAAAGCATCTTCTTCTCGATGATAGAATCCTAGAAAGTAAGCGATGCTCATTTGAACTGGATCAACCTGCACAAAGGTTAGACAGTGATGTTCACATGCCTGGAAAATGTAGGAGATATACCTACATTGGGGCGAAATCGAAATCAGAATATATACGGATGGCAGCAAGATGGATGGTGAGGTTTTCGCTGCTTATACTTCAGGAGCTTAATATCAAAACCAGGCATATCCATTATTGATCGTATCGGTGTTGGTATGATGAGGTGGAAATAAAGAAAGCCTGTGTCACTCTTTGTGATTACTGTTCTGTTTTCAGGCCAAACTTTTAGCATTAAAGAAATACGCAAAAAGAGGGAAGCAAGACTGTGTAACATTCTCAGTGACTCAAGGTCCGCTCTGCAAGTCTTGGCCGATACATGCAATACCCATCTTTTTGCCTTTGATATCAGAATGCTAATGAAGCAGATACGCCAGGGTGGAGGTAAACCTATTCAGGGAAAGACATGAGGTCTTTCCCTTTCGGCACAAGGGGCAACGAGCGAGCAGATTAGTTGGCGAAACATGCTGCTAATAAACTAAGGATATCTTTGGCACATGACAGATTTCCAATATCGTATGCTAAGTACAAAATAAGACAGAGAAGTATTGCGGAATGGCAGAGTATCTATGAAACTTCAACAACTGGCCAAATTATAAAACTCTTCTTTCCCCATGCCAATGCTGCCTATAAAATATTGTCAAAAACCAGTCTCACGAACACGAGGGCTTCGATCTGGAGTGGACAGATCGTGTCTCTACCGATTTAATTAGAGGTTCCCCCTATTTCCGTGTGACGGATCAAGTTCTCATACAATTTTGGAAGAAATTTGACTGGACGGACTTGGCGAGAGACCAAAACTCACGACTCCCAGTTGGGTGCTGGTTTAGTCTATCGCCGATTCTGCCGATGTGTTAAAATTTGGCTCTGCCAATAGCCCTCTTGCTGAATGTGGAGAGTCGGTTGAATGTCTTCTACAGTTCGGATACATTTTGACCACGTCTGGTACGATGGCGCGACCACGCACGAATTAGCTGTGACGGCATCGGCACAGCTGTGGCTGTACTAGGGCTGGCTTTTATCACCGATCGGACGGAGGCACTTGAGATAAACATTCATCCAGAATCGCCTTATTGTGTCTTTTGTGTCGTTTTAATTCCTGCAGTTTTCCAGACTTTTTGAGCCCGTATCGCCAATTTGCATTTATAAGATTGCCCGAGTCGAATTAAAAGGCGTTACGCACTATGAAAAAATAACAAGTTCACAAATTAAGAGGTATTCCTGCAGATGCATTTTAGCACATTACCTGAGCCTGAATAGCCGTGACCGTAAATGATAGTGATTTTTTGTTACGGGGAGCCAAAAGTATGAATCCTCTACTTTTGGCTCCCCTTAATAAAAAATCAATATAATTTACGGTTACGGTTATTGAGGCTCAGGTAATGTGCGAAAATGCATCTGCAGGCAAGCTCCTTAATAACTCGAAAACTGAACAAAATCGGTAAAGAAAAGTCGGATTTTTTTTCAATTCTAATCCCCAAAGGTTGGCTGTAAGAAATTGCTGCATATATAGTAATAAGTCCGCTTTTGACCGCTATTCTTTACTCTTTAATTTTTTTTCTGTATTTCATTATTTTCTGTGTGCAATAAAGAATTTATCTATCTATCTGACTATTATAAAATCCCCTCCGGCCGTTTTCGCACGCAACTGTGATTCGTAGCCAGTTGCGAATTAAGAATATATAAAATCGGCTTTTTTCATGATACGTTCTAAATTGCGGTAAAAACCGCATATAAATCTGTTCAGTGCTTTCCACCCAAGTTCACCTAAATTATTGCAAACGGTGGAGTATACACACAGAGGTTGAATAACAGTGTGCAAATGAAATGCAGTTTTGTTTTAAAAAAAAATAATGATCATTAATTTTGTCTGCAGTTTAATCGGCTCAATCTTAACGATAGCGAACGTCTCCGGATCTGGGAAGGACATTGGACAAGGATACGTCAACTTCATGCGAAACTCCATGGACCAAATACGATCGAAAGTGAGTTGAACCATTTTTGAAATAACCTATTAATTCTGTGGAGATGCGCGCGTTGAGGAGTATCTGTGAAGCTACAATGAAGAATGAAAGACAGATTGAGAAGTACTGTCATTGTAGTTTGAAAGAAGATATAGTGACAAGGATTGAGAAAGGAATGTTTCGGTGGAAGGAATGTGAGTGGAAGAGTCGGTAAGGGTCGCCCTAGACGCACGCACCTAGAAAAGATCGAGCATGTGCTCCAAAACGGGCAAGTGCTCAGTACCCGTAACCGACGAGCATGCATGAAGAATATCATGAGAGTGCAAGGAGCGGCATAGATAGATTCAATAAGAATTTATAAAAATGGGTCCATCATTTAGAATAACCCTGTACATTGGCGAAAAGACAGAAGGAGGGAGTGCATTTCAAAAGTTGGAAGTCCTTTAAATAAAAGACTTACAGGATGGATGTGTCTTTAGTGAGGGGATATTAACAGTGTGTGGATGCTTTCCCACCCTATTTCGCGTATAGCGATCATAGAATGGGGATGCAGGGATTTCTTCATTCAGCTCCTTGGATGGAACACTCTGCGTGGTACAGGCGATGAACACACATAAGGATCCCATGTCCCTGCGTTGTAAGGTCTCTAAGTTCCGAAATACCTCGGGATCATTAACAAGGAGTACAGCGCGAAGCTGAATCGAGTCTAAGGAGCCTAGCAGGTATTTTGTATAATTTATAACTTCAGGTTAACGACGAGCTCTGGATCCTGCAACTGTTCGAACAGTGGTACGGGGACCAGATTGAACAAATCAACAAGTGGCTGTTGGGACGACCCGCGCTACACCCGCAGCAAGTCGCTTGCCTCTCCATTATTGTTAAGGTAAGCCCAACTTTACTTGACCATACCTTTTAGTATAGCATCGAAAAGGAAACTGTGGTATTTTTCCTAATAATATTTCAAATAGCTACAGTCACCGACGTACTTATGTTTCTTATGTGTCAATATGTATGATGTTGAACAAACACGAAGTGGGAGCGAGTAGTATTTTGATCGTCTGTAAGAGTGATGATATGTTCTATATACCTACGATGACTGTCAGTCCGCTCAATACAAGCTTCCCTAATCCCTCCTGCCCCGATTCATATCCGCCACACACACCGGACTCGCTCGCAACATCCATATGTTGTTGGCACAAAACTTCTGAGAACGCATCGTTTTTCGAAATCATTCCTATGTCGTACGGCGAAAATATGGAATGGTCTTCCGGTGAGTGTGTTCCCTACCACCTACAACCTGGGGATCTTCAAAAGGCGTGTTAATAAATTGGACAACGACATTTTCGTCCGCCTTATAGCTGGCATGGCGCCTCGCTGAGCGTGGTTTAGTGAGGAGTGGTGTTATTCGCTGTGTTCGATCTTCTTTTGAAGTTTTGGGCACAGCCACCCATGCTAGTTGTCTATAAAAATATATATCATTACATCTATTCTATATTCTGTGCTCTGATAGGCAATAGCATGACCGCTAATATTAATGGCGTAATGAATGATCTTGCCTTTTCTCGTTTACAGAAAATGTACAGTGACTTCGAGCTCCAAGGCGTCATAGACGACAAGCTGAACTCTAAAATATACCAGAGCATTGCGGCACGTATGCACACAGAGGAAGCAACCTGTAGTCTATTGCTCACGCAGCAGGATGGCGCGTGAGTTCACACTTTACTCTCTATAATAATAAATATATAATTGCATACATATTAAAAAAGTGAGGGAATGAACACTCAGATTTAATAAAAACTGCGAGTAGCTGTGCTAACAACTCTGCCGCTCTTTTTAGAAGTAAACGCGTTTAATGGATTGATGAAGTTCACACTTCGCCAGTATTTGTTGTAATATCTTGATGAAATTTAGCAACTTCGCCTTCAGGACAACACTGAATAATTTTGTTAAAATCGCATTACGTTAAAATTAGCTGTTTTTGAGTTATAAGCGAACGAAGTTGACCACAGACAGATGAAAAAGTTTCAAATATACGTGTTTCAAGTATACGTTCCTCAATATAACGTACCTGTAAAAAAGTTTTGAAAAAAATCAGCGAGAAATCGCATATACAAAAAGTAAATACTAATTGTGCAACACTGCAGCTTTTGGTCTGCAAATGGTCTCAAACATAAAACTATTGCAGAATTGCCAAATATCTACGAATTACTAAAGAACATCCACTAAAATATATTTGAGGAATTACCTACTTATAATTCCTCCAATGTAGGGAAATGCAAGAGATACGAGCTTCTGTTGATTCGGCGTGTAGCTCGACCACCTGTTTTCAGCTTCTTTGTCCAAAACAACCGGGAAGCCAATCAGACGCCAACTGACAACGAAATCATATAATAATATACAACAGAACACAAGCACTATTTCTGAGCGACCCCTGCACACACAACTACTATTTACAATCTTCTACAAATCCTTGTAGCTGGCATGTGCTGTTGTTAAGTGGCTCTACTGGTTGTAATGTGTATTTTTTGTACTGACTCAGCTTGGTTTTAAATATTTTTATTATGTTTGATAGAAATAGTTTAAAAATTAGTAAAACCCCCTAACTAAGTCAGCAAAATATGTCTGAAAAGCGATGTACAATAAAAGGATCATAAATTCCGTATCAATTTACTTGGGCGCAAATCTCAATGTTGTTTGGCATTTATTCGACAGCTCATCCTCCTGTAAACTATCGTGACGTGATGAGTGATGATGCTTAGTAAATAGAACCATTATCGGAAATTTTACTAAAACTACTGGTACATAAAATTTTACTTTGAAATCACTGACTAAGCGATATGCGGATATTGAAGAGACAACATTTCTCAAAATAAAGTACATATCAAGAACTGATTATAGAGATGTATATATTTAATTATGGAGCTGGCATAGACAATAATGGCTATATTGTTCTATCAAAATTGAGAAAACATACTCAAGCAACGAAATACTGAAAAACTCAATTTATAATATTATGCCAACAAGGGATTTGTGCGTGCATAAAAAGTCACACTACCACAGAAAAAGTAAGAAAAGGTATCTATAAAGTACTAAATTATATTTTATACCATACAACTAACAGTGCCATCAAAATGTAGGTATAAATAGCTTTCAGCTCCTTACATCACTTTGTGAATCACTTAACTTGAAAAAACGTCGAATGTTGCTGAAAGACCTGTACCAGACTGGGTCAGTACAAATTGTGACTACTTATCTACTGTCTATGTATAATCTTGTCTCTGTTTCCGTGTACGTACAACTAGTGATGGTGCGGAGGGCGCTGAGAGGTAACTCTTCTAGCCTCCTTCCATCAATGCTTTGCACGTTCTGTCTATGTTCTTTCATAGGTTCCTTTACAACGATCATCATGTCTTCCAGACATTATTGTCCCGGATACCAGCATAGATTCTAAGTAACGTCACACAAAAATACCAAGTTCTTCAGCAGGTTATAGTTTTCCTGTTAGTTCTGCTGTTTAATTTTGAATGTGTTCGCATATTTTGCTACAAGGGGTGGTCGGCATTGTGACAGTGACAGATTTTACGGGACCTTAATGTCTGGAGTCTGGAGGGATCATGTTGAGCTTACTTCCCACAATATGAAAATGGAATGATAAATATTGAAAGAAAACTAGATATGTTGATTCTGCTTAACTTGAAGCTGTCCTATTTCGTCGGTATAATTAATTATAACGTCATGCAACATTTGAATACCTTCTAGATGTGCGAGCGAGGAGACATATACTAAATACATTAACAGTTCTCGCGAAAAAAATATGTTTTCGAAAATTTACTGTTCGTTTATACAAGTAGCAAAAATAATTGTATAATCTGCAAGACCTCAAAATTCACTACAATTTACTAGAAAATAAACACACATAAGTAGTCAATTTTTTATTACAGATAGGAACACTATCGCACAGTTAAACTCGATCTAAATCGAAATGCTTAGCAAACCAGGTACCTTCTTCATTCTGCCAGGACTAAGATAAAGATATTTCCAAGGTTAAAAAAGGCACAGCGTCATATCAGTGACGGAAGATCCTTCAGTGATCTGAAACTCTGATCGCAAATCAATGTGATCCATGACTTTATTGACTAAAGAATTATTTCTTGAAATATGTATCAGCATCTCAACGGCTAATGGAGGCTGCCTTAAATAATATGTTTTTTACGGTATCAATGTCATACATAGTCTTTTGCATGATTCTGTCATTATGGATTCTGTACCCGTCTGTAACTTTGTCTCTGTTTCTCCGGACATGTAGAGATGGCGGGGAAGATGCTGAGAGGTAAAACTTGCAGCCTCTTGCCATCATTGCTTCTTACTTTATTCATCTTGTTCATTGTTTTTGAACCCCGTAGCAAATGTTTGAATCTCATATCATTTAAAGTGCAAAATACCACTTTAGTCTGTTAAATACTAGGTAGGTACTGTAGATCCAACCTATCATTGCTCATTAATTATTCAGAAGTTTAGGTTGTGAACAACGCAAAAAATGCAGTAATTTTTTCATTTCAATTAAGTTTATGGCAACTTAGTAAACACATTATTTACGTAGTTACCTTGATTAACATTGCACTGAACAAATTGAATAAGAACAAAATTACAAATAACAGCTTTATAAATATATTAGAAGAACAAGATCAACAAATATATGAAGAAAACAACGAAAACGATTCGGCATAGGACCTCTACCTTGAGCTATGGAAGCAATACGAACGGATTGTAAAATTGTAAAACTTTGACAAATTCATTTGTAGTGAACCATTGTAATGCTAAATAAAGAATCAATGACTCGAATTTGCTATTGATTTCATCTGTAGAAGAGTCGTTATAATATATTACAGCGGCCTACAGACAGTACTGATTCAGAGTGGAGTTAATTATTTATTATTTGCTAAAGCGGCACGATCGCCACTTTCCTGTTCTAGTAAATAAATTTGAAGGCACTAATTCAGTGACGTGTGTTGGCCGCTTAACTCATATCATAATACTTAAACAAAATGATGGAGTGTACTTTACTTCAGTCAAGAATGCAGCCATTTAGTCAATAGCAAAGTGGAAGGATAGGTTCAGTATTCAACATCGGTAATAAATAATCAAACAGTAAGCAGCCACAAACACATTTCACATCATTGAAGCTTTATAAAAATACATGGTGTCTCAAGCAATACGTTAGAGCTTTACATTATAGGTGATTCTATATCCGATAGGTATATTTATGTTGCATAAATAACTTTTGCTAAAATTATTTGTTTATGAAAAATAAATTAGAATTAAATAAATATAATAATTTTTTGCTGAAATTGTACAATTCTTTTACCAAATATGAAATATATAAACAGGGACTATGGGGCATAGCCAAAAATGGCTACAGCTCTAAAAAAAAGAATAAAAAAAATTAAATCTTCCAAACTTAAGTTTAACTTAAGTTTGGGCATAAATATTGACATGTAAATGTTTATTTGTTTCTGAGACACCGTGTAAATACGTAAAAACAATTAAAAAGCTTAAACATTTTTCACAATTACCAAATCACCCAGTTTAAACATAAACTGAATTATGTAAGTTAAAAAACATAACATGAACATCATCTATGCATATATTAGTTAGCAACATTAATTCGACTAACATATTAAATGTTCTAACAGCGGAGGCGATGAAGGAGCTTCTGATGAGGGACCTCGGGGTGGAAAATCGAAGCTGGAGTCCCTCACTGATGAAGCAAAACTTGGCAACGTCACAGCTGTAGTAGGCAAGGTTTGTGTAAATCTTTTTAATTGTTATATACATTTGATAATGTGAAAAAATCTAAGACTGAAACAAGACGCTAAGTAGTTCTACAATAACGAATTTATTCAGAACTAAAACTATGCCGATTGAAATTTTTGTTTAATTTTCTTGCCAGGTACGAAAATCGCCAGGTACTAAAAATTTATCAAAAAAATCAAAACAAGATATAAAGAAACACGTAATGGATTAGAACCAGGTTTTCTCTATTTGTTGTTCTGGTTTTTCTGATAAATATAAAATTATGTTATTTCAACCAATTACAAAAAATATTTTGACGAACGCATTTAAATTTTCTTAAATGAGCTGGTGATCCACAAGGTGCTGCTTGATGTCCAATTTAATTTAAAATTTCTTTTATCGTGAATGTGGTCCCAAATGATATTATTTTCTTTTTCTCAACAGGTCGGAAACATGTTTGGGCGGGGCATCGGAGAGTTGTCAACGAAACTCGGAGGCGCTTCTTCTTGGTTTTAGCCTTCAACTGTTTATTATTTCGCATAATATGTTTTATATATTAATCTACTATTAATTTGTTTATGCAAGGGTGATACATGTTCGTATACCTTTATGACACCTATAAATCTACATGCAAGGTATATTTAATTTGTAGTATGTTTAAACGCAGACAAAATTGTGTCTGTGTTCATGTTTGACTTACGAGTATGACTTAGGTATAACGAATGAGTTACCTATGTATTATTTAATAGTTTCTAAATAGAAAACCAAAGTTTATTCTTAACATTTTAACCTTCCATTAAGTGGCTCTATTTCATTATATTTTTTTCGAATTTTCCAGTATTATAATTGTTTAAATTTATAATATTTCATTTTAAAGAACGAATAATGTGATTTGAGCTTAAATTGTTACGAAAAATAGTTATGTAGAATTTTGAGGTATTGCCCACAATAATGCATGATTTTTTTTTTATATAAATAAAAAAGAAAAATGGCCATTGAAATGCTTTATTTTAGCAAAGTAGGCAAAGACGATAAGTAAATTTATAAAGCTAGATTTTTTTATTTTATATTTTGTTACATTACCTGGTAGTGTACAGTTAGCAAAATATTGTTTTGTGATGGCAAGACGATGTAGCAAATGTGTATTTATGTAAAAATATAGTAAAATTAGCAGTTTGATAAAATGTACACAGAGATTTAAACGGCAAACGAAGTATAATCAAACAATGCTAATATACACCCCATTATGAACATATCGATGGCAGTTGATAAAGGATTTGTTCAGAATATAAACATACATTTATTGGACAAAGCTGAGAATATTACGGGTTTCTAGTATTATTTTTTTTTTGTTTAATTATCTTACTGGACTCACAGTATAGTCTAAGTGGATGATTCTATACAAGTCAGATTCGGCTCAAAGTTAGAGCGATTGCTTTGATTTTATGAACGAGTAAGCGTAATTTATGCATCATCGCCATTTGTTTACTCCAATCTCTTTATATTCTTAAACTTAGTTAAAACTAAAGGCAGTATTTTTCTATAGCATGGCCAAAATTTCTCAAGATAAATTTTTACAGACATTACTGAACTCCAATGTTTTTAGGCATGCAATTTCAAGATATCTAGCTCAGTCAAGCTCGAGAGTCTAAGGCTGCGTACACACCTGACGAACCAAGACGAGCGAACGCTACCGAACGGAATTCGCCAAGGTCAGCGAAGAATCCTCGTGGTCACACTGGTGTGAGTAAGAGTAAAAAAAAATCATCGTGGTCACACTAGTGTTACAAACGGTGCGACCACGAGTCCGATTAGGAATTCACTGCTTGGGAAGGATGGCGGAGCAGTGTGAACGTGTAAGCAATTGCGAATGAAGCTTCTGACCATGGCGACTTCGTTCGGTAGCGTTCGCTCACCTCCGTTCGACAGGTCTGTACGCGGCATAAGTAGTTATAAAAGTGCTATTTCTAAAATTTTCTAGTTCCAGTTACTAATAGAACTGTTAAACTTGCTCTAACTAAATAATCTTCGAAAGTTTATATTTAAAATACCTATATATTTACTAAAAAGATTATTCTTCTACGCTAAACTCCTTACAAATTTAAACTTAGTGAAATAAATTATATTTCCCGGTAGAGTGGGACGCTCGGCTGAGGGGTTGAAGATGCTGTGCTGGCTAGGGATGGTTTCTTTTGGCGCGGGAGTAAAGGGAACCAAGTATAGTCTAGGAAGTGCAAAGTTTTGTCTAGGTGTAGGCTTATGACAGTCACAGTTAAGAATTGTGTCTGCTGTGGCGGTGCTTGTCTTTCACACAAAACAAAATTGGAAAAAAATTATTTCAGAAATAATACAAATCTATTCAGCTTGTTTACTGAAATACATGGTTAATTTTCAGTCAAATCAGTAGGTATCTAACTTCTGCAAGTTCTGCAGGTGATTCAGCAATGAGGTCAAACTTGACAACTCTTTAAACAATCTGACTCATTTTTCTTAAAAATTCTTAGGCGGAAAAAATAATTAACTGCGAAGAAAAAATCCTAGTGGTCACACTGGTGTGAGTACGAGTAAAAAAAATTCATCGTGGTCACACTAGTGTTACAAACGGTGCGACCACGAGTCCGGCGCGCAGATACAACTTTTGTTTTAGATTATTTTTCAAATTCTCAAAACGTTACTCTCACGTACTTACCAAGATTTAATGGCCGCCACTTTGAAGTGTCAGTAAGAAAGTTGGCTGATTTTAAATTGCTATTTTAAATGTCATTGCAAAAGGTTAATTGCTGCTTTTACTATTTCAAGTGTGAGTATAAAGTTTATCAGCGTCGTTGGTTCAGTGTTGCGATATCCGTGTCAGTTACAATAAAAAAAAAAGTTTGCTGGATTTTAAGCGGCAGTACAAGACTTTGCTGGTTTTACTATTTCAAGTGTCAGTTACAAAAGTTTGCTGGTTTCTCTATTTCATGTGTGGTTGTTTTTTTTATTTCAAGTGGCAGAATAAAAGTTTTACTGGTTTTGTTATACAAGTGTCAGTTCAAAAGTTTGCTGGTTTTAAAATACCGAATCACCCCCAGAAGTTACGACAGTTTCTAAAAATTAACTCAGTATTGTATTGCAATGAAAGGAAGCACTTCACAGTATACACGATGATGTTCATTCATATCACAATCACTTATAAAAAAATCGCTAATAGGTCTAATTTCACTTAGATGTTGGTTTCAAGTCTCCAGCCAAAAGAAACTTAATTTCTCCTTTACTAGTTTAAACTAATGTTTGTATAATTTCTTCATTCTCTAGATTCTATACGTTTCAAAATATTCCAAAGTGGCGGCTTAATGAATTGTCTTTATGAGAACATACTTTTTGTTTTTATTTTAAATTTGTATGCCTATAAAAATGTGTTTCGTGTAGGTCAAGTGCATAAAAAAATAAAAGTCGAGTTTTATTAAATAAAATTTGGAACGTCTGTGCTATGTTTGATTCTGATTTAATATTTTTTTTTTATTAAACAAAACAA
>WYDE02202007.1:0-16221 GCA_009867175.2 Adela reaumurella
ATTACATGGCACCTAGTTCACCCGGTGTTATGGGCGCACACTAGACGTTGTAGGTGATTTAGCCAAACCGTGTAAGTTTAAATAAAAAAAAAAAAAAAAAAATGAGAAAGTAAAATATTTTGAACGAAATTGGAAGATTTTTAGGAGTCCTAACCACACATGTTGTATAAAAATTATACATAATAAATAGACTGAATGTCCTAAGTTGGGACATTCTGTATTGTAAAGGAATATAACCTGAAAGCATTTATAATGTTAGATAAATGTCAATGTCACTGTATTAGTCCTTAAGTCCGTGGGCATTTTACTTACGACAAAGGCTAGGTACCGATTCCCACTATAAAATTGTTTTATATTTTTTTCTGATAGGTACTAGGGCAGATCTAGTGTTTAGAATTTTTTTTTAATTATTAGTCGCAACTGGCCGTACTACATAATGTAAAAATTATATTTTTTTTTTCATATAATTTATTGTGGTTAATATTTTTTCTTTGTTTTTATAAATAAATAAATATAGACTTCTCTGCTTAGCAGAAGGCGGCATTATTTCCGGAGACAATGTATTCCAGTCAACATTTATACACTATAACACATTCGTATTGTTAGTGTATAGGTTTCCTCACGGTGTTTCCTTCACCGGGGTGCGCATTTTGCACACAAATATAAACCAGGATTTTAAAATTTCGAAAAATACCATGCCATACCATGTATCGAACCCACGACCTCTCGAGTAAGAGGTGTGTGCTCATCAACTAGGCTACTCCGCAACTTTTATGTTGTAATCCTAATTTTAGTAACCACAAGTAATACTAGGTACCCTGTAATAGTTCCATACAGAGTTTCAAGACCAGTTGAATTTCAGTATAATTTCTGAACTTAGATGGAATTTCTACTGGTCTTATAATTCAATATGGCCACTTTCCATGGCCAATTTACCTCGTAAAGTACATAAAAGAAATTAATTTAATTCTTTAACTGTCACATTATATGCTTAGGGTGTTGCGACTTTTAAGAAAAATTATTGTGTGACTACTAGAGCATCGTAAGTATACAACAATTTCATATAGGGAATCGGTTACCTTCTTCGTAATTAAAATGTCCACGGGCTTAAGGACTAATGTTTGATATGCTGCGACCAACTGTCATTCATGCTGTCTACACATTCAAGCCGTGCTATGTTGCTCTGGAAGACATTGCTTATCGCTTTCACCCCACTTGAGCATTGATCCACATAACTTTTATTGATACCAGAAGCACTCTTGTTTTTTTAAACCGATGGCCCAGAGCGGGTATGTGCAGTTGTGGTAAAAAATTGTGTGTGGATGTGTGTCTGTTACCATTTATCTCTGGAAGGGCTACTAAGAAATTGGTGCAGTTATCAACAAAAGGAACAGGATTTTATGGAGTCTTTAAGAAAATACTTCATCACGCACGATTTAAGGCTGTTGAGCAGTAACTGTGAAAGTTTTTAGTTATGTTCACTCATTTGTTTTTATGCAGCAAGAGTACTACCAGCAAGAATTCAGTAGATCGGTGACACCGGATGCAAACTGTGGTTTCGCTGGAACAGTAGCGTCACGGGTGAATGCACTAGCAGCATTGACCTGTCACAGAGAGCACAATTGCTCTGTTTGCATTGCGCCCAAAAGCATTCTGTTTCAAACGGGGGCTGCGAATGTCGTGCTGGCGTGAAAGGTGCCGTTTACGCTTCCCTTGAAAGGTCCCAAGTTCTACACTGCTGAAAACACATCGGGATGAAGTGAAGAGTTTTATATTGAGATATGTACGTAGATAAGAGAAATACTGGAGCGCTCAGTCCGTGGGTTTACGCTGTTAGTTTTAAACAAGTTTTTAAAGTAGCACCATTTACTTGCTTTGTTTATTTATTTATTAGAAAAACTGATTTGCATAAAATTTTCACTTTGAACAACTTATACACGAAAAAAATTTGCTAATAAGGTTTTTCTTATTTACCGTATTTGATATTATAAAACACAATAAAAACCGATTTTAAAACAATACTAGTGATATTTCTCAATCTAAATTTGACAACATAGAAAACCAAATTTATTCAAGACAACAAATCTTCTTTAATTAAAGACAACAATTAAAAATGAAGATATACTTTTTTTACAATTAAAACACTTAAAAATTCTGTTAAAAAGGTAAAAACAAATAAATATTAACGCAAGATAAAAAAAATTACGATTTACGTTAAAAAAGTAATCACTTAGACTGATGCTTTACCACATGATAAGACAACTCTCCTATATCGCCCTTTCTGGCTTACTCCCGTTATCACTAGGTAAGTGAGAGCGAGAAAGCGATAGAAAATTCGCCTGGAACAGCATGGCTTGCATCTGTAGACAGAGACAATATTGATGGGACATTCTCTCTAGCTATAAGAATTTATTCAGGCGCGCTATTCTGATGAAATATAATTTAACAATCTCAGAAATAAAATAGTATATTAATTATATTAAAGTATGATTTGAATTTATATTAATTATAATGTGTCTAAAGATAGGATTAATTTAAAAAAAATGGACTTTGAGTTAATTTTAGTGTTCCAAAATTAGGTAAGACAGGTACACATTTAAATATTAAGGCTTATAGGTTGCATGGAGGAATAGATAGAAGAAGGCTTTGAAAGCTTTTCTTCACTGAACATGTTCGGGCCCATTGGCAGAATGAACCTCTTTGCCCGTACTATGTGAATTAAACATTATAGCTTAATATTTGATTATTGTACATTTCTAGTATAATGAATTACCTTAAAAAAACACCAGGCTGTATGTACTGTGTATTATTGTATCTGATGTACCTATAGATTAAGACGTTTTTGTACCTCGTGAAATTATGTATGTGTATTAAATTAAGATATAAATAATTAAGTTTAGTATTAAGTATAATTTCAGTTTATATTTAATGAAAGAGCTCTATTTGACACTAAGTGCAAAATATAAAATTTTTATACAGACTTTTATTTTTAACTAGCTTTTGCCCGCAGATCCGCCCGCAAATCACCCTTCGCAGCCACCCCCCCCTCCCCTCGCCCCTGCTCTCCCAACTCCACCTACACCTACCCCTACCCTACCCCTACCCTTACACTACCCTTCCCCTAACCTACCCCTACCCTTGGGCTTCCCGTCCCCTAGGCTTCACCTTCCCTAACCCCTACTCTACCCTACCCCTACCTTGCATACAAACTTCCATCCCCTATTTAACCTCCTTAGGGGATGAATTATAAAAAAAAAACGTTCTTCGTGCTCACTTACGTACGTCACAAAAGGAGATCAAAATTTTATAGTTCTAGACCCAGCGGTTTAGGCTGTGTGTTGTTTGTCAGTGAGTGAGTGAATGAATGAATGAATGTCCTTTAGAGTTTTATTACGTAGATATAAAAATACGATAACATATTTGTTACCTACACGACAATATATTTATTATTACAACAATATATTTATTTAGCCGAGGTAGTGACTCCTCATGAAACAAGCCCTCGATACTGGCGCGTGCTGGCTGGCATGTCGAGCCCCCGCTGGTCTCTCTCTGGATTTATTAGTAGATGCCTTGACATCGCGCTCGTGCCGGTAGTAATGTGTAGTAATGCACAAAAGGAAATAATACTTTCAAGTATTGTATTCATTTTGGAAAAGGTGTCATCGTCGCTGCATGGTGCAACAGTGTCGTGCTGTTCCACAAGAGAAAGATGGGAGATAGACAAAGTTGGAAAATTGTCAGCCCATCTTTCTCCCAAGCAGTGTACAAGGTTTTCTGGCTCATTACGAGTCCATTGACGCAGAGATTAGATTGTCTTCTTGTCTTCTTCGCGAACAAGCTGAGTTCAGGAATGGAAGCGGGACCTTTGATAACATCCTGACTGTAAGACAACGGTTCTGAGTTGAGCAAGCCGATATTCCTTGCCCTTGTCGACTATTAAATTGTATTCGACTCAGAATAAATGGGAATAAACTCCCTCCTTATATAGAGGCGACCACCGACCGATACGTCGAGGTACCTACTCTAAAGCCTGTATCGTTCGGTCACGATGACTTTGAGGCTCCCTAATAATAACTGCCACATTATATAAGGAAAGGGAGTGAGCCAAGGGGATTAGATCTCACCCGAGCTATTTATTAATTCACTAAAGGACGTGCTCAAGACGCTTGAGAGGAAGAAAATGGGTATAAATAATATCAATGGAGAATTTCACAGTCACCTACATTTCGTTGATGACATTGCCCTTCTCGCAATGACCTTCAGAAGATGCTCAGCGACCTCTATGAGGATTCGTTGAGACTTTGCAAATGAACGGGGGCAGACCAAAGTCATGTCGATGGAGCTTATAGGTGGGAAGCAAATAGTCATTGCCGTCATGATCGAACAAGTAATACTTGGACATGCATTCAATTGGGATGGGCTGCCTAAGCCCTAAAGCCTAAGCCTAAAACTGAAATATTCCTCAAGTCTGAAGTGCTGCAAAATCTCAAGAGCAGGATATACGACAAGTGCGTACTCCCGGTCATGGCGTACGTATGTGAAACGAGAGTTCGTAATGTGGAGTTGGTTCAAAAGCTCCGTGTCGCTCAGCGATCAATCGTGCAAGCCATGCTGTGAATATCGCTACGGAACAAGACGTGAAACAAATAAAAATTGCCGATGCACCAAAGTACCTAGTAGATATTGTAAACCGGATGGCAAAGCACAAATTGCACCTAGACAGACACACACGTGAACCACCACCGTAGGAAAGAAGAGCTTTGTAGCTTAAGTTCCCTACACTGTCGAACTTGGACAGGAAAGCAAAGTGTAGAACGCTAGGTCTGCTAGGTGGGACGACGATAGCTAGTGCGTCGCACGCATCCGATGAATTGATGTTGTCGCGAGGATTTGAAAAATATTGGAAAGGCGTATGTATGTACTGTGAACTTTTAGTTTTTACGGTTTTATTGATGGCGGGGTACCATGTACATACTTGTAAGTGAGCAGTAATTAATTTTTAATATTAATCAAGCAATTAATGTAAGAATAGGACACGAAAAGTTGAACAAGTGAATGAGTTTGTATACCTGGGAAGTGTTTGTATACCGTCACGGGGGACGGAAAGTATGATGTTTAAAGACGAGTGATCCAAGGCAATAAATAGCGCGAATGGGGCTTTGAATAATATCCTGAAAAGTCAGGCGATTAGATCCACTACACAAATGGCACAGCGTCATTATCCCTACACTTATGTATGACAGTGAATCTTGGGTATGGCAGAAGCGACATGCAAATAGAAAAAATGCAGTTTAAATGGCATCACTGAGCAGAACATTAGAAGATAAATAGAAGAATCTTTGAAGAAAAAATGTGTTGAAGAAGAATGTGGATTGAAAGAAGACATGGCGACAAGAATAGAGAAAAGTATGGTTAGATGGTTTGAACACATGGAGAAAATGTATGTTGAGAGAATGACCAAACAAATATATGTACGAAACAAATGTGTAACAAAAGTTGCAATTGTTTCTGCCTACCCCTCCTGGGAAGAGTCGTGATGATGGTATATACCAAGCAATTGATCCAAATGAGAAATAATTAGATGTTTTAGATATAAAAGCTTATTAACCCAGCTTACAACAGTAAATGAGATATAATCAATACGAACACGCGGTATGGAAACATACAAATTACTAGTTCCGTACTGTACCATTATCGCTCATTACATCGTAAGCTATTGCACAATCACGGCTTGGGTGGGAAGCCTACTTTATGTCTTCATCAGTGTTTCCAGCATTACCTACAACCATGGAATGCAGTTTAGAATGGCAAAATACCATCACAATCATATATATTATCAGATCCAACCATCTCATTTAACCGAGATTTAAAAATCCGGAAAACTTTGAAGAATTCTTTATTCAAACCCACGACCTCTAGCACAGAGATAAGTGTTCTAATACTAAGGTACCCATCACGCTTTTTTCGTTCCTCCATTCGTTCTTCTAATCCAAGGTGCGGACCGCTCTCTTACCGAAATAATACAATTAAAATTTTCATTTATTCAGGTAGGCTCTTGTCACAAAGCAGAAAGAAAACAACACAGACATACAAATTCGCTCAAGAGCAGACAAAAGTTGCAAAACCGAACTTCGGGATTTATGTTTTCCCAACCCCTAACCGTTGGCCGATTTTTATAATTTTTGTATTTGTTGCAAAAAGGATAGCCCAATCTACTTACCGGTCATTTTATTAGATAAAACATAAGACATCGCAGTTAAATTCAAATTAGTTTTTCATACGAAACCTCTATATAAATGTATAGTTCATTATGCTGTATTAAATCATTACTTATGTATGTATATGAAAAAAAAGAACAAAGCAAAAACAACGGAAAAATTTAACAAAAATGACACGTACGTAGATTCTTCTATTCTTATTACAACAACAATAAAATTATAAAAATCGGACAACGTTTAGGGTTTGGAAAAACATAAATATCGAAAGACGAATTTGTATGGAGAAAATCAACTTCGGTCTTTACTTAAAATTCGAGGGCAAGTAAGTAAAATTAAATGAGAACATTAAAACTAAACAAAAAAAGTAGAAAATAATAATAACAATAATAGAATAACCGCATCAATTCATTTTCATTCAGTGCGGCTAGAAGGACGGAAAAGGAACCTACACTTTTACGTGCAATCCTAACCACGGCCAGCCTTAACTGTCGGTCGGTCACCCATTAGTAAACCAAATGCGCCTGGTGTTCCTTAACATTGATATTAGGTATGACTTTGCGACGATATTGGTATAATCAGGGATTAGGATATCAGTGTAAAATCATTCTTCCAAAATTTTCTTAAGAGTTGTAATTTTTTTTATTTCATACATACATGCGTACCATCACACCTCTTCCACCGCAGTAACAATTGAGCGCCATTTGACACGTTCCTGACATACATCCTTTGCCTCATCCACCGTCACACATCGCTTTATTTCAGTGGTTTCGAATTCAATAAATAAAATAAATATGTGTACACTTTTTCCCTCAGCATAAGGAGGACTTACTGCCAGAGCCAATCATTTAACTAAAACACATTGGTTTTGTTAGTGTATGGTTTCTTATCGGCGTTTTCCTTCACGTGGGCGCATTGTAATTTTGCATTACAAATTTAAACCATAACGTTTCTACTATGTTGTAACCGCGATTTTAAATCAGTAAAATATGCGCATAACAGTTGCGAATTCACGACCACTCGATTAAGAGGAGTGCGCTCACCAACCAGGTTACGCGTCGCCTCAACAAGGTCTTAATAACTTCGTTGAAGACAAACATCGTGTATCTGAACACAGTATAGTAGGCACTGTCAAAATGTGTTACAAGGTGAACTGGAAATGACAATAAGCCTGCCTTCGGCGCGGCAGTAAAGCCTAAACAAACAAAATACATTAAAATAATAATTTGTCACAAGGAAAAACTTAAAGAATATACTTAACTTAAATTACAATGCACCCCGGTGAAGGAAAACACTGTGAGGAAACCTATACACTAACAATACGAATGTGTTGTAGTGTATAAAGGTTGACTGAAAGAGTTTGCCCCCGGCAATAAGTCCGCCTTCTGCTAAGCAGAAAAGTCTACATTCATTAATTTTATTTTTAAAGAATACATTCAACAATGTCTTAAAGCGTGTTGCGATCTTCATGTCTGCGCCGAACTTTGGTTTCACTGTGATTTTAGTTCTTTTATTACACATGTCATAAAAGTTGACGCCCTGCCATTAAACTAATGTGGGTTCCATTCGGTCCAGTAACAAAAAGTACCACTGTGTATGACCAACACGCGAGGGTAGGTGAGGCGGAATGAAAAGAATAATTGATCGATACCAAGATTACCAACCAACTTCTGAAGTGTTAGCCAGATAAATTCAAACTAGTTTTTTAATACTCTTCCAATTCAGAGGAATTGAATTATTAAAAAACTAGATTTTTTATCTATAATTAAAAAAAGGGTCTTTTGCTCTATTAGGCTTTGCCGTCAGTCAGCCATAAAAACTAAAGGGAAAAATCACTCTCTGTATCGATAACTTTGAGCAGTCCAGCCCTTATTTTATCGACATCAAAACGCGGTATCATCAAACTACGCCATCCCAGAGTACGAAAGAGCGAATTTAAATTTTGATTTAGTCATCCTAATAAGTGATAATTTAAGCTTTTTCTTTCATTAAATCATATGCAAGTGAACTTTTTTGAGTAAAAAGTTCGGGACCTTCATAAAATTTAAAATTTTACGTCACTGATTATGACGTCTACGAGTATGTATGGATAGCATGAAATCTTTTCTTAAACAAGTTGAGAAATTCTTTTTTAACTGTTTTAACTGTATTTTACAGCGATAATTACACATTTTATTACGTCAGCTTCAGTATTCACCCTGTGCGATAGATTGGAATGCAGATTGTAAATTTTATTGTACACGCGACGTGAAGGATTATTACGTTACATAATTACTTTATTACTAGTTTTATTATTATTCACTACCGGAATGTCTAGGTATGTTTTAGTACTATATTATGATGAAGCTAATTTACTTTTATCGTCGCTTTTATTTATAAATAAAATTGCATAGTCAAATACAGTAGTTTCATAAAAATGCTGTCAATAAAAACAACTGCAGCATTTTTTCGACAGCGTGTTTCTATACCTAAATTCACACGTACGTGCTTGCTTGTCGTTTTTACGTTCATTCGATGGAGCAAGTAGGACCCATGTTCGAACGTGTAGACCATTTTGCTCGAACGTCCAACATCCAACAAATGCTCGCTTTGAGCAAGATTGAAAACTGCATAAATTTTGCTCGATGTTCGATGCGAGCTTTTTGCGTGTAGCCGCTACTCGAGCAAGTCAGTTGGTCCCACGCGCGGTGGAGGGTGGTCATGAACATCAGGAGCTTCCAATATATAAGCCTTATATGGCTGAACACTTCTCTTTTTTGGAAGAGCGGCTTCACCCAGCAGCGTTTTCGTTTACTTTTTTTTATGGAAACTGACGCCTACATCACCTAATACACCAGTTCTTCTGGTACCAGTGATGTTAGCCTAAACAGCTTGGTGAGTTAGGTGGTGCCATGTCAGCACTTCCCTCAATTCCAGCCGGCTACACTGATCTGAACGGAAAGCACGAACTATGATTCATAGCACCTTCGACCGACCTTCATTCAGTGCGGTGTGGTACCAACCCGGGCGGGTTTTACCATACCACCATGTAAGGAGAGGGAAGGGACCTACAGTTTAACGTGGAATCCGCACCACGACCAGCGTACTTGTCGAGGCTTTGGGTTTTACAGTTTTATATAGCAAGCTATACCCGCAAGACACAGCAATAAGTCATCCATGGCTCGATACAATACGATGCACAGTGAGCCTGTCAGTCGCGAATGTCGAACAAAACCAATCACGACTCTTAGCAAGTGCTCTATAAATTTTGCTCGTCGAGCACCTACGTATGTGTGAAGCTACCCTATAGATCGCCATTCAGCGGGGGAATGCGGCAACCGTCCTAGTGACAATGTGTTTGGTCTCTATTTAGGATTTATTTTATATATAGATAGGTTTTAGATTTTAGTTTTATTTTAAGTTAATTTAATATTTCGTAATTTACTTTTATTATACCTAATTGTAATTATCTACTTTAACCTGTGTAACATAAAAAAACACTGTATTTTTTTATATACTACATATTCAAAAACTGTGTAAAAATTAGTAAATTATGTCACGTATAAGAAGAACACTGAACATAATAAACAATATAATATTTAAATACTAGTTCGTGTAGGTACTCGTAGGTGTAGATACCTGCTTATTTAAAAGCCTCGATAATACGTTGAAATTACAAAAGAACAACTTACACATAAATCCCGTCTTTAAACAGAGCTTAAAGAACTTTACTGCTCGTAACCTTTAACAAAGCTGCAGCTTAAAAACTATTTTAAGTTCACCTGTCATCAGAGAGTTTTATTTCAGAACACTACAAGTCCAAAATCCTTACAAATGAAACAGAGCATCGCGTGACATACGAGGACTAAATACATCGCTCCATATGTAGTGCAGGGAATTTACCTTATGTTCTATGTCATAGAGGATAAATTCGCGAAATATATGTGTGTATGCTTTCCGGAGCGGAGTTTACAATGGAACAACGGTCTCTCAGGCTAAAGCCCTTGTCTCGAACAATGCCAGGTGGCTCAACAATGAATGACTCGTTTGTCAGGGCTTGTCGAGGAAGCGAACGTCGCTTTCAAAGTAGACATTCGAAGAGATAAGTAATATTGCTTACAGATAAAATTTGGTACAACAAAATTTTATTTGTTGAAGTTAATGTCGCGTCGGTAGAACCGCTACAGGAATTCTAATCACAAGATAAAAGAATCGCATACCCTTTTGTTGAATCTCCGCATTCATGAAATGAAAAATGTTATTCTTCATTATTTTCAGAATTTTTATAATAAGCTTTAAGTCTATTGCTTAAAATGTTTATTACTAAAGTAAAGGTATCGTGTGGGGCCGGTACTTAAAAGTCTGACCCCACTGCATCTCTTCGCATGCATGTCGTAAAAGGCGACTAAGTGATGAGGGCAAGAAGCCGTACTAAAGGGCGACAGGCTCGCAACCTATCACCTTGGCACGGTACTTCTACCCATTTATCCAGTAGGTGGGTCTTCGTGCCTTGCATGCTACTTGATATCTTGTCCGAATAACTTGCGAAATGTGGTGGTCGGTGTTGTGCTGTAATGTTAGTTCTTGCAGCACAACACCGATTGCTCTGCTTACCCCGATTGTCGGGATTCAGCGTGAGTGATATGTATATGTATGTATGTATGTATCAAACAAAACAGATTTAAAAAAAATATCACACTTCAATCCCTAACTTAAAGATTTGTGTGGACAGACCTTTCACGCTGCCGTAAAATCAAAGTGTTTATTCCGGTAAGGTCCGCCTAATCTGTAGAATGACTTTTTAATGGGCCAGTGTCCTTTATGTATGAGGTTCCCATGGTGGCCCAGATTTTTATGAGATTTTAAGCATTAAATTAAGCATTAAATGTATTATGAATCTACCTAGTGTCCTAATGTTTGGGTTTTTACGTGTTTTGAAGTAGATTTCTATATTTTACAACCTTTTGCCCGCGTATCCGCCTGCGGTAAATAACGCCTTCCTATCACCCCTTCCGTTTGAAATTTGCGCTCTCTCGAATCCCTTTTCGGTATTTTATTTTTCCCGTGTTTTCGCCCGCTTTACTTATTACAAAAAAAATCCTTTCTTAGTGTTCACCTACGCTACATAAAGAGCCCCTGTTTAAAATGTCATTCTTCTAATCTAGACTCACCACCAGGCCTGGCCCAAGCCTATATTTTTACCTGGGCGAAGAGTCACTTCTGGCCCCATCTTCTTCTCGCACCATGAAATCATCAGTTATTTGTGAGATGTAGGTACCTACCTAAGTCAAAATCATCAGTGCCCTTGAAATTAAGTTAACTATACCTAAGTATTATTGAAAAACCATCATTGGTCCGCAAACATTTAGGAAATAAACCAAATTAAAGCAAATATTATCGGACGTTACTCAATATAACGACATACATTCATACATAGCGTCACGCCGGTTCCCAGTGGGGTAGGCAGAGACAACTGATCTCCACATGCCACGACACGTCACTTGACACACCACTGCCGCTTCTTGCACTCTCAATATATTCTATATATATTATAACGAATATACAAAAAACTGCATTCCTTCTTCATAAAAAAAAATAGCCCAAGAGCCGACATAAATAAAGTCACGTCATCTCCTCTGATATCTTAATAGATCTCTAATAGACCTGGAGAGCGTGTCTCTCAACGATACGATCATACTGGATGGAGCATCTTACAAAGACATAAGGTATTGATTGACATAGGCTATTGATTTATTTTGACCAATGGTGTTCCCATGAAAAACAAAAAGGACACCGCTCTATGATTCTTTGGTTCTTGTAATAATTATCATCTTGTTATAATTTTCATTTATATCAATTATATCTACCCGTCGTTGGCTCAGTGGTTGCGATATTCGGTATTTGATTACCGAAGTTAAGTGATGCTGAGCGCGGTCAGGACTCGGATGGGTGACCGCTTGACCGTTGACGCTGGTCGTGGTTCGGATTCCACATTAAAGTGTAGGTCCCTTCCCTCTCCTTACATGGTGGTAGGGTTAACCCCAATAAACGCACTGAATGAATGAAATATAGTTCGTGTTTTCCGACCAGTTAAGTGTAGCCGGCTGGAATTGAGGGAAGCGCTGATATGGCACCTACCTACATAATTCACCAAGGTGTTTAGGTTGTCATCACTGTTACCAGAAAGCTGGTGCATTAGTTGATGTAGACATCCGTGTCAGTTACAATAAAAAAAAAATGAACACCCATAATACATTAGTATTTACACCAATGTAATAAAAAAGAACAAATCGCTAAAAATAGCGCATTATGGTTTTCTTTTTAGTTCAGAAATATTTACTCAATACTTTTTTTTATATTATGGTAAAATAGCATGTTCTTTTCAATGCTGTTAGTCAAACATAAAAGTATGCGAGCTTTAAAAAAATCCTCTTCTCTTGATTATAATTATGTGGTTTCGGTGAGTAAAATAGTTAGGTTCCGAGACGCTCCATCCACATACTTTATGTCAATGGTGTCGGTATTATAAATAACAACGGGATGTGATATCGAGTAGTCCGACAGTCGTGTGATATTGAACGTAAATTCATGCACTGGCTCTCGTGTAGTGCTGTGTCTGTTTGAAATTTATCGATAGTTTAATCGATTTAGAGAATGAACAAGTTAATAGTGTGTTTTAACAGAATTAAAAAAAGGAAACCCTGTTAGTGTGATGAATAAGAAATTGCAGTAGCCTTTCTTATTAGTGAAGCACATACATATTTTTAACACATATGTTTATGTTAAGATCAAATTATATTTAAATCAGTGAACTCACTTATAAAATTAATTGGTTCATTCATTGTATATTTATAAGTTTGTCAAATACAAAAGACATGGAAAAAGTTTGTTACCAGCGTAACGCTTTTAGTAGTTCGGTCAGTAGTTGTTGCGCCACATTAGGTACAGACAGGTACACAGGAACAGATACACAGACCATTTACAATATTACCTACCTAATTTAAAATGGCCTGCACGAATGTTGGCCGGTCGCCGCCATACATACATAAAATATTCTATGTATAAATTATTCTAAATACCAAGTTCGATTATATGTATATACGTCTTCAAGTTTGTGTGAAGTACTTATATTACAATTTTTATGTGTCATGTAAAATTAAGTATAAACTTGCAGTATTAGACAATAAGTACCAATTTTATAAAATATTAAAAGTTTAATAACCTAATTACTTAAATGTAGATTAACCTTAGGAAACAGTATGGTCTAGGTAAAGTAGGTAAGGTAGGTAATCAATCTATAAAGAAATACCAGAGTAAAATTTCATTATTTTGGACACTACTTTATTTTGCCGACCCTAATAACCCTAACTCGATTTAGATACATCAGCTCACGCTGCTTGTCTATAATAAAATAAATAAAATATGTAGAAATCAGCAGGTGTTAGGCATTCAGCAGGGGGTGCAAGGACTCTTCCAACATACGAAACTGGCAGTATATTAACCGTAGTTTCCAAAAATGTTGCTATAACTGTCTAGACGGCAAAAATAAGAAAAAACTCTAAGAAAATGTATTCAATAAAATAATTTGAATTTTCATAGGCTGGTGAAATTTCCAACTGAAGCAATACAACATACTACTACTTACTAAATAATAAATTTACTCATAAATTTAACTCTTAAATTTAAAAAAAATATATATTCCACTTCATAGCAAAAAACTGTTATCGATAACCACGTTTAAAAAGTAACAACACTGCTTAATATAAAAAACATGATTTAAATTCCGAAGCTTTCGTGCAATGGTTGCAGTTCACACTTTTGTGTAGGTACTTCCATGCTGTCCTTTTATTTTATTAGCTATTCAATTGATTTGGTATTTTATGTTTTATTAAGTTCGTTGTAATCGAAATGCTGTTGCAGTATTTTTTTAAGACAAAGATTATTCCCGTAAGATATTGTGATTACACAATTATTAACATGCTAGACTTAGCTTAATGGTAAAAAGCTCTCTTTATTATATCTTGTTCTCTTTTGGCTTTATCTTAGCCCTGAAAGGTCCTACCGCTGTGTATAAACATAAATCCCTCTACTGACTGGTATTTTTATCATACACTAATTTTATTATGCAAAGCAAGATTTTTAATTCAAATAAATGGATATAATTTTGTAACAGGACGAGTCGTTCTCACTAATTTTCTTACTCACTCACTGCATTCGTCCTAGCCAACCTCAGTAAGTATATGAATTTCCGAAAGTAATTCATTAATGAGTTCGTTAAAAGATTAAATTTTTTAATATTTTTATTTATTTGTTTATGTGAAATGCGCGCGTTGAAGAGTACGTGTGGAGTCACAATGAGAGACAGATTGAGAAATTGTGAAGTGAGACAGCGTTGTGGTCTGAAAGAGTATATGACAAGTGACAAGGATTGAGAAAGGAATGCTCGGTGGGTCGGTCATGTTGGAAGAATGGATAATAGAAGAACCAACTATGAAATAGAACTAACGAAATAATTTTTTGGAGCGAATGGAAGAATGAGTGAAGAGTCGGGAAGCCCTAGACGCACGTACCTAGAACATATCGAGCAGGTACTCAAAAAGAGGCAAGTGCGCAGTACCCGTAACCGACGAGCATGTATGAAGAATATTATAAGAGTGAAAGAAGCAGCAGAGGTTTGTCAGGATCGTGGCACGTGGAGATCCGTTGTCTCTGCCTACTCTCTCCCACTGGGAAACAGACGTGACGCTATGTATGTACATTTATGTATATCATTTGAATGTATAGAGGTTGACTAGAAGTAATAGACTCTGGCAATAAGCCACCTCTGTATACATTTACTTACTTCATTCTTTTTCCTCAATAGATAACTGGAATACTTTTTATTAAGTATTTAGAACATACACAATGACAATAATAATAAAAAAACTAAATTACACAGTAATAACATATAACTAAACAACTTTTTTATTTAACTTCTATATTTCCTTATTCATCTGCAGACACAGCCTCCATAAATGAATAAAAAAATTGTATAGGTCAGCAGTCTCCACGGCATAATTCACGCGACAAGTTAACACTATCATTATCAGTAAGTAATAGTCAGCTATCATTCATTATCTACGTTATTACTTAAGTAACTACACGTTCTCATACGGTTACAGCTTCGACATCTGTCACATTACTCAAACGCAAACTGACGCTTATGAGAATTTCATCTGTAATCATAAATCAATTATAAGAGAGCTCTTCCAAAATGAATGAGTTTTGTTATGTTTTTTTATGGGAACTAACTGTGCCTGCGGATCCGTCTTATTTATTACAGACAAATGAAATCCTTCGCTTATGAAGGACACACTTGGCCAGTTTTTGTTGTCAAGTGCACATTCAGGACGACACTGAATAATATTGTGAGAACCTAATTATGATAAAATAAGTAGTTTTAGTGTTATATTTGCTGGAACAAAGAAAACGGCAGACATATCGAGAGGTATGGAATTTTCTGATTTGGTTCTTTTGCGAGAATTTAATTTTAGTCTTCTCGTATATATGCGTCATAATTTGTATTTTTTTTATTTTAAAAAACAATATGCTACGAGAAGACACTTACGTACGAATGATGGACTCCAAGTGTAACAAACAGTTACCTACATGGAACAACGTTATCAGCAATATAATTTTAATTGTAGAACAAAGTGAATCCGTTCCTTATTATTTGTCCAGCAGCCACTACTGTTGGATATTGAAGATTTAGAATTACGAATGAGAAAGTTATTTAAGCGTTTGAAATTGTCGTAGGGTCGTTAGATGTGTATACGAAAAATATTAAGAAAAAGTGAAATTACTGTAAATTACGTCTATATGTTTTAAATATGTTTATTTCAATATTAGGCTTTTCTAATCATGTGTGCACGACTCTACGTCTACATTTAAGTTTTACTCAAGCAGAGCCAGTAGCCTCATTACGAGTACGGTCACCCGTTTTGATCGCTAGAATTTAGTATGCAACACGGTGAAGCAACACGTT